>VURO01020732.1:0-13256 GCA_015108175.1 Pelvicachromis taeniatus
AAATGTTTCATGATATGCCACGTTATCTTGTCAGAAAGTACTGTTCCACATTCAATTATGTTTTACAGTTTTGCATGGAGGGCAACTAGTACCTCACCATGACATTTCTTTATTTTTAGAAATAAACAGCAGTTAGTACTGTTATACTTTTTAAAAAAATAACAAAGTTTTTATGGTAAGTTCTGAACATGGAATATTCGTTCGGTGCATATGCAGATATGTGCCATGGAAACGAATGCCATGGAAACGAATGTTGCATGTTCGGAACTTTGACGAATGCCCATTGACTTTCATTACAAAAAATACGTGAATATCCCAAACATGGAAAAGCATTTCAGTTTCAGCTTTTAAGCATTCACACAGCATTTTCCCTCGGAAATGCACATTTCTCTAGTTATACTCTGTATTTATAAATGTGTATATGTGTATATATGCTATATTTATTTTAGTTGTGCTCTCTTATTCCCTTACCTTTCAACTCTAACGGTGCTGTGCTATTGGAAACTGCACCATAGCTCCATCTTGATGCAGGTCTGACCGGAGAGTGGTTGTCATGGTAATGGGAGTGTTGCTGGCAGAAGAGTAAAGTGGCATCTCCAAATAAGGTGCCCAGAAAGTTGCAGAAGAAGAAACGTGAGCTGACATCAGACCTAAGGCCACCCTAAACTGTTTTGACACCTAAGTATCCTGTTTATCACACATAATTAAAAGTGTTTACTGCCTGGGCACGGCAGCATTTTGTCTCAGAACCAGAGAGAGGGGGTCCATGGCACCGCGTAAAACTAATTTGTAATTGAAATTGTGAAAACTTATAATTGGAGCATGTTAGTCTTCTCTCTCATAAAAAAATACTACATTAACTTTATTTTGATACCAAGATTGTTTACACAGAGTTTGTAATTACAGAGAAATACTCTCTTCGTTTTGCCAGGTTGTATTTACCTTAATTTAAGGAGTCGTCAAGTCGCGGTAAACCCATCAGTAGATAAACTGGGCCAGCGGACTACTTAAAAGTGCAGTGGATCATGTTCATGGTCATGTCCACCGAGTGTGTGAGCAGGAGTATGACTCAGCCACCTCACCTCAAGTCACTGGTGCGCAGACTCTGATACCAAAAGTGCTACATGGTAGCTCCCACAACCAGGATGTTTTGGCTTCATTTTTGTAGAATGGGAAGAACTGCAGCCAGGTCATCCATCTTTTTTACAGTCATTGGTATTACCCAATAGATCAGAGCTTAAATGGAGACAATGAGTGAGGGGACTTCGTCCAAATCTAACTGCCTCTGTTCCGGATGTCTATCCTGCTTATCTCTGGGGAACTCTCTGAGTAGCCCTGCAAGTCAAGGGAGACTGATCTCAAGGGAAGTTGGCAGCTTCAGAGAAAGCTCATTTCCACCGCTTGTATCTGTGATCTTGTTCTTTTGGTCACTACCCACAGCTCGTGACCATAGGTGAGGGTAGGGATGTAGATGGACCGATAAATTGAGAGCTTCACTTTTGCACTCAGCTCTCTCTTCACCACAACAGACCGATGCAGCGTCCGCATCACTGCAGCCGCAGCACCGATCCGTCTGTCAATCTCCCGCTCCCTTCTCCCATCACTCATGAACAAGACCCCGAGATACTTAAACTCCTCCACTTGGGTCAAGAACTCGTCCCTGACCCGGAGAGGGCACTCCACCCTTTTCTGGCTGAGGACCATGCCCTCGGATTTGGAGGTGCTGATTCTCATTCCCACCGCTTCACACTCGACTGCGAACCATCATGCCATCATGGAAACCCTTATGTTCGAACATTGTGTTTGTTATGGACAAACTGTGGTTTGTACAGAAGTCCAACAACAAAACACCACTCAGGTTCCAATCCGGGAGGCCGTTCCTCCCAATCACGCCTCTCCAGGTTTCACATGAGCGTTAAAGTCTCCCAGTAGGACAACAGAGTCCCCAGGTGGAGTACCCTCAAGCACCCCGCCCAGGGACTGCCAGAAGGCTGGGTACTGCCGGTACTGGGTACAGGCAGAGGTTTTGCAGTGATCACTGCTGTAGCATAAACAGAATGGCATGGTTATTCTAATATTGTGCCTGTTCATTAAATTTGTGTTATAGGAAGTTCATCTGCTTAAATGAAGAAAACAAAATGCCTGCATTGTTTCATTTAGTGATTGCCATATCAATAAATGTCATTATATATTGAGAAACTTTTAACCATTAAAGTTCTTTATCTGAATGATTGCCTTTTGCAGACCCACATCACATAAATATCACATAAATTGGGAGAAATTAGTGGAAAGGCCATCAAGTTTTTTGCTCAATGTCTCCGAATTATATGTCAGTATTATTTTAATCAGGGCCTTCACAGTCTCGTGCAGTGGGTGAAGGTGTTGTCCATAATGAATATCAGCTTGGCTAACATCCTCCCCTCACCCACCTCCTCTGTGGGGTCTAGGGGACAGAGCTGGCCCTCTTCACTAATGACTCATTTGATGACCCTGACGCCTTGTATAATGAAAACGTCTCTGTTTATTCATAGAGTCTAAGGATTGTCACACACCAGCCACCTACAGTGTTTTGGTGTGGCACTCTATGACAAGTACTACGGATGAAAATAGAATAATTGGAACACTCTATGGTGAAACTTATCCTTGTTATCTATGTGGACCTAGAGAAGGTGATGTATATGCATAGATGTGACCTCTCATAGTGTTTAAACTGCAGTTGGAGTCAAAAATGCAATCCTGCTGTTATCAGTTAATAGGCTCAAACCAAACGCAGTAGTGCCGCTGGGGGATTCGGAGATAGCCTTGCTTTGATATTATTTTAGTTGCGATCTTTTTTGTTTACCCCTTCTTTTTTTGCTAACCAAGTTTAAATATCCTTTTATGATATGATTTGTATAACTAGGGATATTTATTCATGTACTGTATCACAGTATCATCAAACAGTTGAGGTGAGCAGAGGAAGACAGGACAAGAAAGAGAGAGGAGAGGCAGAGAGTGATAACAACAAATAAGTGAATGCAGCAAGGTCTTTGATTTTGTGTAAACCGGACACAATGCAACTGTGCCCACAATTTGGAGAAGTACATAAACACAAAACTGGCTTTTGCAACTTTGGTTCTCAGATGTTTTACTACACAGAGGTTGTGAAAATGTGCAATCTATAAAATGATCACATGAAACAATACATTGTTTTGTAGTGAGGAGAGTTTATTAGTCGCAGCATTAACTACAGTTGGAGTCAAAGCCACAAATGCAATCCTGCTGTTATCAGTTAGCTATTAGCGCCAAACTAAGTGCCATTAAGGGATTTCGAGTGAGCTCTTCCTTTGTATTGTTTTAGTTGCCATGACATGACATTTTTTTTGTTTAGCCCTTGCTTTTGGGCTAGCCACTAAGTTTATATATCATTTTATGATATCCTTTTACAGTGGGTCAAAAAAGTATTTGGCATCCACCGATTGTGCAAGTTGTCCCACGTAAAAAGATGAGGGAGTCCTTTCATTTTCAGCATAGGTGTACTTCAAGTGTGAGAGAAAGAATGTCAAAACGAAATCCAGGATGTCACATTGTATGATTTTTAAAGAATCCCAAGTTTTTGGATAAGGTTAACTTTCAATGAAGAAGACTGTCGGGAGTCAGCACACCTTAGTGCTCAAATTTTCTGCTCCTTAATTCAGATCAAACTGAGGTCATTGTACTCGGCCCTGAAAATCTTAGAAATATGGTATCTAACCAGATTCTTACTCTGGATGGCATTACCTTGGCCTCCAGTGAGGAACACTGGAGTCATTTTTGACTAGGATATGTCCTTCAATGCACATGTTAAACAAATACGTAGGACTGCCTTCTTCTATTTGTGCAATATCTCTAAAATTAGAAATATCTTGTCTCAGAGTGACGCTGAAAAACTAATTCATGCATTTATTACTTCTAGGCTGGACTACTGCAATTCATTATTATCAGGATGTCCTAAAAACTCCCTGAAAAGCCTTCAGTTAATCCAAAATGCTGCAGCAAGAGTCCTGACAGGGACTGGAAAGAGAGAGCATATTATCTTATATTGGCTTCCCTTCATTGGCTGTATATTAGTTATCATTAATTTTTGGCTCTCTTTTACAACATCTCTTTGTCCTTTCTTCATCCACTCACCTAAAACCAGTCATGGATGATGACACCCCCTGTCCATGAGCCTGGTTCTGCCGGAGGTTTCTTCCTGTTAAAAGGGAGTTTTTTCTTCCCACTGTCGCCAAAGCGCTTGCTCATAGGGGGTCATATGATTGCTGGGGTTTTCATTTTTTTTCTTTATATTAATGTGGGGTCTTTACTTTGCAATATAAAATGCCTGGAGGCAACGTTTTTTGGCGCTGATTTGGTGCGATGTAAATGAAACTAAATTGAATTGAATAGTATCAAACTTAAGATAGTTTTAAAAACAAGCTTAAAGTACTTTTTTACATTAATTAATCCATCGGACCTGTTGCCACTGATTGTCAGTTTAGTTCTTGTGTAATGTGGTATACCGCAGCCTTTTTTCCCTGTTTTCCTTCCTTAAGCATGGCTTCTTGATAGCTACCCTTCCACTGAGACCATTTCTGATGAGGCTGAATGGCCATCTCTCAGGTCTTTCTTAAGGACATGACTTTGAGATACTGTTCATCTGCAGTAGATAGTTTACAGCAGATGAATACTATCTGCTGTAAACTATAGCAGATATATCCTCCACTTGTTCAGTTTCCTCAGATTTTATAAGAACACACTGCACACTGAGATGTTTTCAGCTGATAGCCCTTTGTTAAAGCAAAAATACAATTTTATGCTGTCAAACTGTTATTTTTGGCATTTTTGATATATTCAACAGAGGGACTAGGACCAGATGTTTTTGTAACAGGCTATTAGTAGCAAAGTACCAACATATACAGTTAAAAAGTGGTTCTTTGCTAAGTTGTCAGTTATGTGAAGACACAACACTTGCTCATCCCTTGGACTGAAGTGCAGCAGAAAATGTTTCAGGGAGGAGAATTATCTGGGATATCATTGGCTAATGACAGGTGATTAACAAGATTTTAGCAAATGAGCGTGCAGTTTTACAGCCAGACTCAAAACACCAAGGCTGCAACGCCACAAATGCTAATCTCAAGGTAGAGAAATGGGATTTTACAAACCCAATTTTGCCTCATAGTTTTTCTTTCATATTAAATATGTTAAAAATATCAGTTAAACTGTATTTTTTTATTGACTGTAATAAAAAATTGATGTATTTAATTTTGCAGTATTGCATGAAATTGTCTGTCACAGTACATGTTAAAATGGATTTACTGGGACACTGAGTCAAAGATTCAGTTTAACTGGTTGTTTGAAGAAGGATTTCCAAACGGAGAGTAAAATAGTACATGTGGTGACTTTTACAAACTCAACCTTTTTTGTGTGCTCATGAACTGTGAAATGTTCATATTATGACATTCTGATTCAGCCCGTTTGGCACTTAAATGCACCCCTCCACAGACAGCAGTAATGGAAACAGCCAGGTGTTTTGCTTTACCAACATACGTACAACTATGCACATCTAGGACAGTGCTAAACATCCTCAGCACAACATGACAGTTAATTAATTGTGTGGTTTGTGGGGTGTACACAGCAACCTGAAGAAATGGGCTGAAAGCGGTGATAAAGGAGGAAGAACTGGTACAACAATAATGCTGGATGCTGTTAACTGCTGCCAATTGCAGAAAAAATGTTACATTTCTTTGTATGTATTATTATGCAAGTTATCTAGGTAAATGAATCTAATTGAAACAAAAACTGATATTCATTATATTTTCTGTTTATTCATTCATTTAACAAGACTGACACTTACACAAAGTACATAGTCGTTGATATAACAAGAAAAAGTGTTTTTGCTTTGATGTGCTTTTCATTGATGCCAAGTAAATTAGCACAAATCTGATTTTCTAAAGCCAAATATTTGGACTCAATCACAGGTTAATAAATCAAAGCTACTTTATTAAATGAAACTGAACCGGTGAGTGTATGTCATGTTCCCTGAACTTAATCAAGATCCCTGCAGCAGCTTAAATTTTTGGATGGAGATATGGTGGCAAGATAAAATTACACTGATTCAACAGAATACTTTTTGAGTGTACTGCATCGCAGTGCATGCAGCCGTTGTTTCTCATATTCACTGCTTCTGCTTTTGCAAGACTATGTGTAAACCAAACACAATGCAATTGTGCCCACAATTTGGAGAAGTATATAAACACAAAATTGACTTTTGCAACTTTGGCCCTCAGATGTTTTACTACACAGAGGTTGTGAAAATGTGCAACCTATAGGAAATTTTTTTTCTTTTATAGGTTGTAATTTTACCTCAGTACATCTCCACGTTGTATTTTAAATTCATCAATCAAGATGTGACTGAAGCAAAGACAGCTTTAATTTAGGTGGTGTAACAAAAATGTTGCATTGACTTTTTTTGGGAATTGTAGCTCCATTTTTAGAGACTCAAAAGTAACAGAAAAAACGTGATTTTAAAGCTAGTTTGTTATTACTCGAGTGAAAATGTCAGCGCCTTTATTGCAGACACCTTCATTCGCTTGCAGTCCAATTTCCACTTCAGAAAATGAACTGCATGCTCTGGTTAGTCACTTGGAGAGTTTTGCAGCATTTGGCTCAATGTTAGCAGAGTACAGTCCTGTAAACATAAGAATTCACACCAGCCAATCACATCATCAATAAACATTGACCCAGTGCCACTAACAGCCATACATACATGCCTGTGCCATAACGTTTCTCCCACCGTGTTTGACAGATTTGAATAGATTCATGGTTATTATAATATGTGCACTGTGACATAATATAAAGACAGCAACAGCCTTTTGGTCTAATTTCATAGTATGTTGTAAAGGACGTGTTTAAGCAACAACTGTCATTTCCACTTGAGTAATGAGTACTGGCTGAGCAGCATGCCATATTAGGTAGAATTCAGCTGACCTTTCTAACTATATAAGCCAAGCACTTGTGTTTTCAGCAGGTATTTTCTCAGTCAGCTGCTGTTCTTCAGTAACCAGCCATGATCCTCCAGACTGCTCTGCTCGGTGTGCTCTTGTGCTCTGCCCACACTTTTGTTATACAGGTAAGCATTGGAGTAAGGACGTAGTCTCTGATTTGACCAAGTTGTTATATTTTCTAAGAATGTTAAAATGGAATACAATCTTTCTTCAAAACAAAAAATAAGGACAAAAAGAGAATACTTCTGTTTTTGATTTTATTAATTTATTGTATAAATTGGAATTTGCCATTTTAAACTTTGTGTACATATTCAAGCTTTCTTTTTAAAAACAATCAAACACTAATTGTTATAAACCCCTTTATCTTATTACAGGCATCTTTTGAAAAAAATGTTGAAAACTCCGGTAAGACTTGAAATTTTTTTACATTTAGCACTTGTATGTCGTCACACTATATGATATGCTCTTACTCATGTTGATTTGTATTTATTTTAACAGGTCCATATTAGATTGACAAGTCTTTGTGATGTTGTAACATGTGAAATTGTCCATATAGAACAGTCAAACATATGTGCTTCATGTTCAACAGGAAACAACCCTGAGGATGATGATTTCAGTATCTCGACACTACTGGAGAAGGCTAATGCTAATCTCGGTATGTTCAACTTTACTTCAGTTCCTATTCATCAGTAGTAACTATACAGCCCTTAATAACAAGACATACAGGAGTTACGTTTTTCTTGTGATATTTTACAGGAAAGAACTTGGATGAACCTCTAGTCTTGTATGGAGACATAGCAGTGCCAACAGGTCTACAGAATGCTGATCCATGTACGGCTCGAGGCTGTTTGTGGCCAAAAAGCAGCGATGGCAGAGTCTATGTACCTTATCGAATCTCCAACCAGTACTGTAAGTCTAAATACATAGAAATATTACTTTTTAGTTAGCTTTCTTCTAATAATCATGAGACAGGTTTAACTGAAAAGCATTATCAATATAGAAAGAATGATATTCTCTGTGTGCAGGTTTTTTTTCATTTCCATTAATGAGCAAAGATGCTTCCCAAACTTTTTCCCTCTGAGACTCCAGTGTCTTCCAAATACAGAAAGAAATCAATGTGTTTACAGCAAATACAGCTGTTGGGTCAAAAGACTAAACACTAAAGCAAGTTTTTTAATGACATATATGAATCACCCACTAATGACAATACATAATACAAACAGTTTAAAAATACAACCAAGGAAACTGAAAAGGACAGTTTATTAAAAAAGGAATTATTCAGTTATATATGCATTTCCTCCGATATATTAAAAAAAAACCAAAATACACATCCATCTGTACTGAGTGCAGGAGATAGTCAGAGGAAACTGTCAATTCACTAGCTGGGACCACATCCTCAGTTGTGGTGGGCGGTGGGCGACGGGAAGCTGAGAACTGATGCTGCGGTTTGGGGAAGGTCTCGATGGGGACTGGCAGTGGCTCCCGGGCCGAGCAGATCCCCAGAACTAACGAGGGTGGAAATGAAGGAGAGGAGAGAAAAGGGGGGAAAGAGAAGAAAAGGGGAGGGAGGGAGGGAGGGAGGGGCATGAAAAATGAGAACAGCTGATACTGGTGAAGGGGGTGCTTATGTAATGTTAAGGCAGGAAGGGGCGTAGATGAGCTCTGGTCCCTCTCCTATATCCAGAGTGTCACAGACATTAAATTGGGGATGCTTTGTTATTGAACCTATGATATATCCCATGATAATAACACTCAAATTTGGTTATAGTTAAAATATATAAATAAAATGGGACAGATGAATTTTACCCTGAAAATTTCCTTTGATTATTTCCTGTTAGGTATGCGATATCAAAGATACTGGGGGAAAGCAGTTTAATATTAGGACCAATCTTTACATGCTACAAGCCAACATAATGTAGAGTAGTTTTTTGCTTTCTATAAATGTATTAAAGTTGTACAAAAACTGATTTTGAGGCAGTGACATAGATGCGATTGCTTTATGGGCCAGTGTAAGTATCAAGTACTCAGGAGTAGCAGAATTTTGCGCAGTTTTAGTTTATATAAAACCACAACAAATTAGAACCACGATACATTTTTTCTGTGAAGCCCGCAGAGAGCGTGACGTCATCGAGCAAGGCCTGAGGTCGTTTGCAGCATCCACATGCGTCACCTTTAGGCCCCATGAAAGAGAACAAGACTTTCTGAACATTCAGTCTCTTGGTGGGTAAGTCCAACGCAATGCATTTATTCTTGAATGCTACTGGCAAACTTTTCATCAAACACACAAACTCTTATGTCAATGAAAGATGTTCTGAGTGAGGACACCGAAGCTGTTTTACTGGTTGGTCATAAAAATTTAATTTACTGCTCTTTTTCAGGTGCTACTCTTTTGTTGGGCGTCGTGGTAATGGCCAGACAGTGTCACTGAGTCGCCAGGGCTGTGTTTTCCACCAAATAGTCCAACACGAGGTGCTCCATGCCCTGGGCTTCGACCATGAACAGACTCGCTCAGACAGAGACCAACATGTACGCATCTTGCTAGAGAACGTCATTCCAGGTGGGTCACGTTACAAACAACAGCCTTATCCACCAATCAGAAAAAAGCTTTAAGTGGCCAGGATGACAAAAAACAAACCTACATAAATGACAGTTTATTTACTGTTTACCAACTGTAGAGCAATAATCATGCTTTTATAGAACATTTTAAACAACCAGTTTAATAAGTACAAACACAAATGTAGGGTGTACTGAACTTCTGTGACATTTTAACGCTCAACCCGGAGTAAGAGACACATATTGACTGAGTTGTTTGAACCCCTGCAGGGATGGAGCATAACTTTAGGAAAATCAACACAAGGAACCTTAATACTCCCTATGACTACGACTCAGTTATGCACTATGGAAGGTAAGATATAAGCTCACTCACTAAACATGCTTCAAATGTGCAAATATTTATTTGAAAAATGATGTCATAAATAAGTTTTGACAGTTTCATCTGCTTTCAAGAAACATATTTTAGTTTTTTACATCTTGTCTACATGTGTGCTGTAATCAACTGCTCTTACCACACTGGCCATTGAGAGAACCAGTAATTTAAACCAGTGCTAGCTTGCTGCCTAATTGGCAAATAGTGCATCATGGACAATAATGCCATGCAGTATTTTGCTCTTGGGCTCTTTTTGGGCAGATGATAAACCTTGAAACATTTATATCCCATTCTGTTAAATGTTGAAATGGCAATAAGGAATCTGTTTGTCAGAGTCAATTAGGTAACAACTAGGTAGATAATCCTCTTGACTGACCTTTCCCTGCTATATTGCTCAGGCTAAGAGTCTATGTTACAATTTTATGTTTTCTCTTTGTAGCTGTTAGAATGACAGCCATTTGAGACTGCAATCCCCATTTGCCTTACTACTGTTTGTTTGCACGCCAGGTATGCCTTCTCAAGAAACAGGGAGCCAACCATCGTTCCCATCCCCAATGAGAATGCAGCCATTGGCAGAGCTACAGCGATGAGCCCCACTGACATCCTTCGAGTGAATCGCCTTTATGGCTGCAGTATGTACCTTGGTTCTTTTCTTTTCTTTTTTTAAAGGAAGCTGAATTAACAATTCTTGGCTACTCCAATCTAAATTCAATTTGGTTTAATTCAGTTCAATTTTATTTTTATAGCACCAAATCACAGCAACAGTTGCCTCAAGGTGCTTTATATTGTAAGGTAAAGACCTTCCAGTAATGTCTTATAAACAAGTAAACAAAGGTCAGGGCGGCCATCTGCTGCAAGCGGTTGGAGGTAAAGGGAGGGAGACCAGACAAAAGACACACCGTGGAAGAGAGCCAAAGAGTAATAATAACTAATAATTAAATGCACATTAGAACATAAACTCATGTTGAGTTCCACAGAAGAAGGGCCTGAAAGTTCATGCCTTAAACTACTTTCAAATACTCTAGGAAATACAAGTAAGGGACTATGGAGTGTCTGGCTCATTACTACGGGCCATTCAATCCTTATGCAACTGTTTCAAGAGCTTGGTCCGCATAGCCGGCAATAAGTCGGTGACCAGACAGGTTGAAAGAATTTAAGGTCTTTAGCACACACAGCAGATAATTAAATTAGCATGCTGTCATGATGATGATGTTCTGATGATGATCCTGCTGCTTCCTCTTCCCTCCATTTTGCATCACCCGATTTCAGTTCTGTATCGGTCCCTCATGGTGAAGAGAGGGTTGAGTGTAAAAAGGGAAGCTCTCGATTTATTGGTGGATTTATGTCCCTGCTCTCACCTATGGTCACGAGCTGTGGGTAGCTTCCAATGAAGGGTGCCTGGCCTCTCCCTTCCATCCAGGAGGCCTCCTGGGTGAGGTGTTTCAGGCATGTCGCACCGGGAGGAGGCCGTGGGGCAAACACACTGGTGAAATAATATCTCTTGGCTGGCAAGGGAATGCCTTGGTGTTCCCCTGGACAAGCTGGAGGAAGCGGCTAGGGAGAGGGAGGTCTACACTTTTCTGCTTAGGCTGCGACCCAGCCCCAGAGAATTGGAAGAAAATGGATAGGTGTATAGATGTTCCAGGTGTGTCGCCAAGTGGAGAAAATGCTTCGACACATGGTCGGGTTGGTGGTACAGGGAGCATCTGTTTAGGACTATGCTTCCTCCTCATCATCACTCAGCAGCTCTGTTTTCCCGGCTGCTTGGGGCAATCCCTAAAGACACAGTGACTGAATGCTGTGGATATAATTAGTGGGTGATTCAACAGGTGTGCTTTGGTGAGTGAGACAACACTAAGAAGTATTTTGAACTGACCTTGAGCAAGATACTGAACTCTGAGTTGCTACTGATAAATTTGTGCAAATGTGTGACTATTACACAAGGTACTTCAGTATACGAAAGAGTGCTTGCATGAATGTGTGTGTGATTGGGTAAAATCATTTTGAGTGCTCAATCAGAGCACAAAACTGTGAGTGCCAGTCTATTTGCCATTTTTGCACCATGTTTACTTTTCAAACCTACTACTGCACCTCTCTCCTTAATCATCCTTGCTAGTCTTTCTCTTTTTCTTCCTTCCTTTTTTGGCATACATAAGCAATTAGATAAGGAACCTGTAAAATCAAGCATGTTTATTTACACCCTTTTCTTAAATGCCAAGCAATCACATATAAACATCCCAAACAACCCTCAAGATCAAATAATAAAATAACAAAAACTGAAATCGGGTGATGCAAAATGGAGGGAAGAGGAAGCAGCAGGTTCATCATCAGAACATCATCATCATGACAGCATGCTAATTTAATTATCTGCTGTGTGTGCTAAAGACCTTAAATTCATTCAACCTGTCTGGTCAGCCACTGGCCTACTTTTCTATCTCTAGTAGTCTCATAGAATAATCATAGAGACTAGTAAACACCAACGTAGATATAGTACATCAAACTCTTCTTCAAACTCACATTTCATGTGGTTTCTTAAAGAAATACAGCAGCTTTTAATGATTTCTCTCTGTTTGTTTGACAGGCTCAGGTGCACCCCAACCTGTGCAAAGAAACAGGTTTCTGTTGTTCCAGAAAAAATAAATAAGTAAGCTTGGATCTTTTTGAATTTTGTTTAGTTGATTACCGTATTTTCCGGACTACAAAGCGCACCTGAATATTAGCCGCACAACTTGAAATTATGAAAAAATCATATTTTGTTCATACATTAGCCGCAGCAGACTAAAAGCCGCAGGTGCGCTAGCGGGCTAGTAGCGCTATCGGGATAGTAGCGCTATCGGGCTAGTAGCGCTAGCGGGCGGGCTAGTTGCTAGTAGCAGCGGTGCAGGGCCCGCCTTGCAGGGGGAGGGGAGGGCAATGAGTCCCACAAAGTGGGCCGCGCACCGCCGCCCGACCGACCCAGCCCTTAGAGCCAATCCTTATCCTGAAGTTATGGATCTGACTTGCCGACTTCCCTTAGCTGCCTTGTTCTAACATGCCAGAGGCTGTTCACCTTGGAGACCTGCTGCAGATATGGGTACAGGGCCAGCGACAGCCAGCTTGCTAATCTAGTCTCTTTTTCGCGCTAATTCGTACGGCACTACTTTGGCTGGCAGACGGACATGTGACCAACATATCAATCTTTTCCGTGTCTGATCACATGCCTTTCCGCCAGGAAAAATGGCGGAACAAACCAAAACAAATCCTCTTACGATGTCACAAAAATCATGAAAAAGCCGCACCGGACAATAAGCCGCAGGGTTCAAAGCTTGTGCAAAAAGTAGCGGCTT
>VURO01020734.1:0-46265 GCA_015108175.1 Pelvicachromis taeniatus
TAAAAAACACCATACAAAAAAAAAAAATCAAAAAAAAAAAAAAAAAACCTCAGAAAAATAAAAATGACACTCTTGGTGTTACAGGGTTAAAGCTTTAATCCAGTTTTCTGAACAGGTGACGTCATCATGGATTGACTTGTCACTACAACTTAGTAATAACTCTAATAATGAAGCCAAGATGAAAGGAAATTAAGGCATCAGTGAAGGTCTCTTCATGAGATCATCTGTAATATGAACTGTGATGTACTGATTAGAAAATAAGAGCAAACCAACTAAAATCAATTCAAGTCAAACCAGAACTCATCTGTGCTCCCTAATTGCAACATATTGGCCAGCCTAAAAGTTGAACAAATCTATTTGGTAACTGTCTGTATCCCCTAAAGACTGATTAGTTGCATCAAACATTAAGACGTCTAAAACTGCCAACACACATTTTTAAATCCTTCTAAACAGGATTGGCTAAGACAGAACATATGTCTGTGCTGATTAAAATCATCAGAGGCAAATCAAAAAATAGGAAAACATGAGTTAGACTTGAGTAGTTGGATAGTTTGTTCTTGAGAATAGTCAAGAGAACTTGTTCAGAGATAGAAAATACACAAATTAGCCTTGATTCCCACAGCAGCCTCACTGATCAATTAAAAGCCAATAAGTGGGAAAGAAAAAAAAGATGGGTTTTTCTTTGATTTCTGTTAAGCTTTTATTGTTGTCTTGATTTCCCTTCACAGAGGGATTCCAGGAAAGAAATGTGGCACTATTATCCTGACTGCAGAGGAGCTGAGCAACTGTCGAGTGAGTAAACCATAATAATCCCCCCTGCCAAACACTTATTAGCAAGCAAACATCTGCTAGCAAAGCCTGGTTAAACAGACATCACACATAAAGTGGATAGAGCAACACGGAAGCTGGAAGGGACAAAGGAAACTGAGGCAAACGCTCACAGAAACATCCTTTTGTCCACTTTAAGAAAGAACCCCATAATAGTTGTAAAAAGTTTGTATTGGTCCCCTTAAAATAATTTCAACAACTCATCCCAGTAGTGTGTTGATTAATTTGAGTCAGGAATTGTCTGTGCATCGTTTTCTCAGTATCCATCTTTGTATGGATGGATCTCTTTGTATGCACTTGTGTCTACTGTCTGTCTTTGTTGTATGTATCTTCACCCATGAGGTGCAATATATGGTTATTTCTAATCCCAACAATTTTTTCTACAAAAATGATGGTTGTATGAATTATTACACGAGTAGTTGATATGTCTCAGAGAGAAATCTACATTCTCAAAATGTGGCCTCAGGCAAAAGTTCGACGTTTGTTTGTTATAGATTCTTTGTCAGCCTTGCTTCCAGCTTTGACTGACTGGATAATCCACTGGCTTTGAAAATGGAAAAAAAAATTTCCTCAAGAAGAAAAAAAAGAGTAAAATTTCACAGCAGAAAATACCTTTTGGAAAATTGAGGATATGGTTAAAAATATGGATGGCACAGTGGTGCACTGGTTAGCACTGTTGTTTCACAGGAAGATGGTCCTGTGTCTGAATCCATTTAGCTGGGTATCCTGGAGTTTCTAACTCGGCCATAGAAGTGAACGTGAACGCTAGTCTTTGTCTATGGGATGGCCCCTGTGACAGAATAGCGACCTATCCAGGGTGTACCCCATCCCTCACTGTGTGACAGCTGGGGTAGACTCCAGTCCCTGCCATGACCCTGAACTGGATAAGCGGAATAAAATACATGGTTGGATGTCTCAAAATACCCACTGGTGATGCTAGAATTCCCAGCGTGTGTAAGCATATAACTCATTGGAAAGAATCAGGGATCTCTAGTACCACACTTCATCTCTCTCCCTTATAGACCTAGGGGCATCCAAGGGAAAAGAATATGCGACGAGAAAGAAAATAATGATGAAGGCACAAAAGAAAAGTTATAACTCAGTATGGCACCTATTCAGTTTCACTGCTTGAACCTTCATTAGTTAGCAATAAAAAAGCTGCAGATTATTATCTGATGACCAGCTAAACGGGTAATTGGTGCAATCGTACCGTTTGTGTTTCAGTCTGGATCTATGCACATCTACCCATCTGTATAAAAATGTATAAAAAAACTATCACGCACACACACACACACACATGGCTGCTGGGTGTTACGCACTGCGTGCTGACCTGCTCTCTAATGAAAGGACCCGAGTACATGATGTGGTGAATGTTGAATGCCTCCTCAGCCAACTCTGGTATACAGATTTTAAATGGTTCACTGGGGTCCCAGCACACAGATTAAAACAGGAACAAGTGAATACAAGAAGCTGTCCAAAGAGAAAAGGAATAACACAGAGAGAGCGAAAGGGAAAGAAAAAATGGCACAATGAAAATGAAAGATCAAACAGGCAGTGATAAAATGATGAAACAGACATTTCTGTGTGCGCAGAGTGTGTCTAGATGAGAAAAAAAGACACAATCAAACAGATAGAAACAGTCACAAAGGCACTGAAATTAATCAATATAGGATTATTTCACGCCTGGTGTATACCAGCTCTTAGCTAGAAAAACTGCTTGGCTGATGATAGTGTGAGACCGAGTGATGGTTAATTAAAATGCCGCACTGCCTGACCTTGTCCCCTGCAGGATGTGGGATGCACACGCATAAAGGCAGGCATACAACGCATTTGTATACTGCCTCTTTCACACACTTGTTCACCACCTGCTTCGGTACTCATATTAGAAGCATTGTGCAAAATGTTTTGTTACATTTGTGGTCACCTGCACAGGCTAGAATTTGGATGTGTAAAGGGTCACTTGTAGTAAATGACCCGAGGTAAAAATATCAGCAGCGCTTTCTATCACAGTTAGGTAATAATGTGCAAATAGTGGGGTAATTACATGGAAACAAAAAGGTAACAATATGGAAGTTTTTGCTAGCTGCCAAAGTAGTATCCAAGTAAGTCTCTCAAATCAACAATGTGCCAGAGCAATATCACATTGACCTTGATGCAACTGGTAACAGTAAGTAACAGGCCAGACACTGGACGTAATAATGTGAAAGCAAATGTAAGTGCAAAAACAAATTAGTAATAGTATTGTATCAATATCATAACCTGCAAGCAGTAAAATGGCAATATCTGTTTTTTATACACTGATTTGTGCTAGTAACCTTATAAAAAATAATAAGTAAATTTTCTTTATACTATTTGAAAATATCATGATAAAATTACCAAAATACTGAAATTATGTCCCCAGTATTATTCTTTGTTTGAAGGTAACAATGTAAATGTTATTGTTGTGGCTTATTACCTGAAAACAACTGATAAACAGAAGTTATGTTACTGAGTATTTCTGTGTAATATCCAACAATCAGGGCAACAAAATGTAAACTGATGTTTCTATTAAAGTCCAAATTAATAACCTATTAAATCAAACTCAAGGAAACGTGCGGTAGTTTCTCATTACCTTTATTACTTTCCTGTTACTTTTCTAATGATGTGGTGACGACTTTCTGGTTCCATATTATTATCTACTGTTTAACCCACTATTACACATTATTACTCATCTGTAATAGAAAGTACTGCAAAAAACATCTACTAATACTGAACTATTCTACAGAGCTTTACAGAAACTGTTAGCTCAGTTTATTACAGGTAATAACTAAAGTTAGTCTAAATAGGTCACCTCATATTCTATTTTTACACCAGCTGCCCTCCCCAACACAACCCCCAGAGACAGTTGTGTCTCCTCCTGGTATCAAACCAGGGATCTTTTGATTGTCAGGTAAATGTATAAAGCGTTACGCTATATAGACTATACTATTTAAACTTTTTCAATCTTACCACTCTTATATCTTTTCTTCAGCCATAGATAACAGATTTTGTTCATAATCAAATCCATACTTCTGTAACTAAATCTGAAAATCCAAACAACTTGTGAACTCTGCTATATATCACTTACCTACTTCGCCACGTCTGTATGACGACTGTTTAAAATTTCTCTCTCTCTGTTTTTCTTCTATAATTTAGCCTGAGACATTTGCTGTCCCTGGACAGACAACAACGTCTTGACCTTAGTACAGTTCACTGGATTTTGTGAACATGACTTTATAACGATGGCCTCGCTGGTGAGTCTGGCAAGGTTTAAGAAGTTAACATGAATTAAATATTCATGAGCTGGCGTTATTACCAGTTTCTATTTATGATGTAGTCCCAGTAGAAGTGAGCGTGCGGTGGGCCAGTATTTTTTTTTAAGTCTTTTTGCTTACATAGTCTACAGCAAGAAGTTTTAATACATCTGGTCGCATAAATGATTAAACTTTATCAGCCTCATTTACATATGTAAAGTGCTGCAACAACAATAAAAGTACTGCAAAGATCAAGTAAGTTTGGAAAAGCTTCACAGTGTTTCACTGTAGTTTCTGTAGCACGTATATGGAACTACATATTAGAAGAAATGTGAGTACATTGTCAGTGTTGATGGTATACTTGCACATAAACCACTAAAATGGACACTGATATGTCACTCCATAACCTGCCACCCACTGGTCGTTTAATGTTACTCTAGATGTATGACGTGTTTCATTGTAATTACTATTATTTAGCCCTGCCATGCATAAATTACAACAACCTCAATCAGGATTTTTTCTTAAGTATTTTTTTTTCATCTTTTCATGCCTAAAGATGAATAGAGAAAACTCCTGATTGTGGTAATTCATGACAATTCATGCATGAAAGGGTTAATGAAATGTAGCATGTGGCTCTGCATTTACCCTTGTGGCCCTCAACTCGTGTTGTCTTTTTGCAAGTCAACATTATTAACGACCTCTTATGGACCTCTTGATTACCGCCTCTTTTGTTAATGTGTCTCTTGCAACCTTTAAGCTCATGGGCTATCGTATCAGAATGTACAAGTTTCCTACCTTGTGTGTGTTAATCTTAATTTCATGGTGGAAATCATGCTTATTAGATTATTAGGTTATTATAACCTTTATTAGAACCTTTCTTTGCTTAGACCTCCTGCCACAACATAATTACTATTATGATTTACCAGGGTGGGAGTAATGTTTGCACATACCCAGTATGTGCCAAATGAATCATAGTGTGTTCCTCTACATTTTATCTCTCAGTATAAGGTTTCCTACTCCACTGTGATCATGCCAGCAGCAGACTTTTAAGTGTAGATCAAAGACAGTGAAAAAATATTTCTTCACCCCTCAGTTGGTGATGCTGTAGACCAGAGCTGGCTCATGCCAAAAAACATGAATGTTAACCCGCTGAAACGTCCTCTCTATGTATTTGTATGGTCTCGGGAACGCAATTAGTCTATATCACTAGACCTTAGGAGTGACACTGGCTTTCATTTAAGCTTTAAATGTGAAAACATGGAATGGATGAAGACGGCTTTAGTGTAGTACCATGATTCATTTCTTTTACCCATTATTAGCACTTTTTCAGAAGCTAGGCGTCTTCATATGTAACTTTTAGATAAACAAGATAGGTATTTTCAGAAATGTTCAATGTTGTATTACCCTTATTCACTTATTATTGATTACACAAAGGCTAACATATTAAAACAAAAACAAAACAAATGCAACCCTGATTAAAATGTTTTCTATTATTTATTCATCTCTGATTTCCACAACAGATTGACTTTGATAAATCTGAACCATACGGACAAAATACCACGAGAGCTTATGAAACGGAGCTAGCAATTAAAGACAAGACTGTTCTCCTATTTAATCAGGTTTATGAGCCATGGAGCAAAGTAATCAATCTGAGTATACTGAAACATTTCACCAACTCCGTGTGCTGGTTATTAAAAGTTCTTGCTGCTATCTAAACATGGTAAATTTAAAAATATTAGGTCACATAAATTTGATTAACACCCACTTGCTGACGCTATCAACACACCCGAAGCAACCAATTTGCGGGGGAGGTTATGGCTTCATGCAAATTTCAAATGATTCGGGGATCCTAAATCCTGCGGGATTTCTGACAACGTGGCCGCTCCCCCCTCCAAATCTAGCGGGGATATTTTCGCTTGGTAGTGTGCTGACTTTTCTTGCACACGGTTTTGGATGTATACAGTTTCCTCATGGTAACACTGACCACCTAATCTCTTCCAATAAATGTACTGGATCACTCAATCTCACTGGCAATAAGGCAACGCTTTCTTCACAAAGTGGGAACAGAGAAGCTTGGTTTTGCCCCCAGCATCTTTATATTTGCTCTTGCTTTAAGAGAAGCTTCCACCACATTAAAAGCTGATAGATCCCCAAGAGGATTTTCATTTTGCTTTAATTGCACAAATTTAACTGCCTGCCCGACTATTTTGCCATCTGTGTGATTGACCAAAACAGCCAGTGGAGAAGTTTCCTTACTAAGAGTACAGATGTTTACTCTTTGCATGTGTAACAGCCAGGAACTTCATTTGCCTCCTGACAGGCCCCGATATATATGTCTTTTTTGCTTCTTTGATTCTATCTTTCTGTCATTGTGATGAGGGCGAAACATTCTCATCCCGGCGAAGCAGTTTCCTAAATCCAAATGGCAGCCTCCTCGTCTGTTCGCCTCACTTGCCGTGCTTCCATTTTTCTTTTTTAAAATCTTCTTTGATGCCTCTAAATTCCACTTCAGATTGTGCAATACATCTGAAGGGCAGCCTTCAGAAAATTTGGTGTGGAGCAAAGTGGAACAGGTTTTCGATCAGCGTGAGCGGAGAACAAATGGGAAATGGAAAAATACGGTATGAAATGTAGAAAGGTGGAAGAATCTGGAGCGGCTGGGAATGGGGTGATTAGAAGATGCTTTGTGTGTGGAGCAGAAATTGCTTCTGCATAATTCCCCTCATGTACACTGTATGGTAAACTTATTAAATTCTCTAAACCATCATAAAAACATAGACCACAAATTCAGATTTATTGCAGCTATAAATCAAGAAAGAACAGAGAAAAGAAACTTGTGAAGTGATCGATCCTTCTTCCAGGTCCAAGCTTCTACTGCGTTCACTGAGGCTGTTGTTCGTGTTGTAATTCTTATTTTATTTAATATAAATAAGCCCCTAAAAGTAATCAGTGATCACCGTTGGCCTGTCTGGCTTTCAAATAGCAATAATCATGTTCTGCACATTTTTAAGCTCAGTTTTTTTTAAACCTTAAGATAGAACTACTGCCGATGTGTTCAATAAATACTCACTCTGAGGCTAACTAAGATTTTAGTGAGTACATGAAGCTTAGGATCAGGGATGTTTCATAGCGAGTAATCCAAACCACACAGCAGCATGTTAACCTTGTGTTGTGGACGGTCTGTTTTCAGTGTCTTTTCCCTGCCATATGATTGTCAAGTCAAGTCAAGTCACGGCAACCAGGTGCCAGCTAGCGTAACTTCAGTAACTCCCTGCAAACATTGCTTCTGTTTATGTATACCACTGAAACAATGGTGTATGGTATATATAGCGTTTTATATCATTCCATCTTTAAATTGAAACTAGCGAGCTAACTTCCTGCTAACTTCTAAGTCCGTTAAACATCGTAAATCCTCTTTTTCATGGATGCTTGGATGTTAAACTTTATTTTACCTGGTAGAGCAGCAACACTCATCAGCTTATTGGAGATGAAAGGTTTGGGTTACTTTAAATTCTCAGTTATGCCACAGTGTTTGTTTGAGTTTGGAACTGAAGAAGAGTTTGGACCCAGATGACACTTACGAAGTGGGTTTGTTTCATCACTGGTACAATCAATATGATCATGTATGTTAATGATCATAAATCTGTGCTCTCATACATCACTCAACGCAGAAGGGCACCATACCAACAGTAGCGTATACTTTGGATCTTTTTAAGCCCACCTTTGACTCAATTTTTCCTCTTAAACTCATCACTTGGGCCTTTAATTGATTTGCTAATTTCCCTCTTTTTCTTTTTTTCCTGCATTAAACCCCAGGCAACACACTGGCTAAAACTAATTCAGGCCTATGTGTTTCTAATAAATTAGTTTATAGTATACATTTGCCAATTTGTCTTCTTTTTTTCTTAATTAGTGCGTCAGTAACTCTTTCTGCTCTTACACAAACAGTCCTTCCTTATTCCTCCCAAGGGTGTGAATGAGTCTCTACCTAGTCTTTGTCCCTCTAGTTAAATATTGATATTGCGATTCTCTCCATATTAGCAAAGGGTTGTTGATCACAAAGCAGGAGTGCAAGAGTGTGTGTGTTTGTGGCCCAGAGTGTTAATGAGGCAGAAGCAGATGCATATTTAATATCCTCTACATGCTGTCATCATAAATGCTTTTATGTGCCTGTCAACTCCTCGGAGATTCTATTTCAGACTTTATTTTTTTATGTATTTAATTTTACTGGACACACACTAAAAATCTGTGAAGGAAGCAGGGGACAAGTTTTGAACGCTATCTTCCTCACAGGCGATAGCAGCCAAACATTTAGGCCAAAATCTCCTTCAAAGTTGTCTCCTTGTGGACATCTACACTGCCTCCACCACTCCTGCTACTTTTAGAACCAACCCTGGAGGTACCGTTTCACAGTGGATCTCAAACATGTGCAGAGAACAAAAGTTCTGCATGAAAGTGATTCATGACATTTTCACTACTGATTAGAATTTGGTGTCTGAAAAAGCAGTGGAAGAGCCTGCACACACCCAGAGGTAGCACATCAGCATTGGAGCGTGACCAGAAGCTTGCTGGTCATGTTTTTGAAATTGAAAAGGGCAAATTGCTGTTTTGATACAGTGGATTAGATCCATTATGCATCTTAACTTGAAGAATCCAGAACAGGAATTAAAGGAAGTAATTTAAAGCATCTGGAGCAGCTGAAGTGGTGAAGAGGTGCACAAGGAGTTGACGATAATGGTTTTCCTCTTTTTTTTTTTTTTTGTGTACTTTTTGATTAGATCTTTATGCAGTATGCACGGACATACACATGCTTGCAGTCAGTGGGTTGGGAAAGTGTTGTAAAGCATAAAATAGACTGTTGTTAAAAATTATTGATTGAATTCATTTAATGTGACCATTTGGGCCTACCTAGTTCCCTGGAACAGATGTAAATTTCTGTCTGTGGCTCTGTAGCCTATGGCCAATTTATTAATATTTTTTTATAAGGTGCATGGCCACACTTTTATTGCAATAGGCATCTTCAGAGTTTTAAAAATGCAAGTGTGGTAGAGCCGAGTGCAGTTTGAACCGAGAGCTCGAGCAGTTTCATGAGCAGTAAGAAACTTGTTGAAGTCAGGCACTTGTTGAAATAGAAAATATTCATCGAGTATCCAGGGATGGGATGAAAGAAAGAGCCAGAGATGAAACGAAATCTGTTGCTACAGCAAAAAAAAAAAATCTACTTCTCACGTTCATACATATGCTTGTGCATCAATCACTAAGCAGTGTGGGTGTCAGCACTCTCCCTCAGGATTAAAAGACTGTTTTTTTAAGAGAATGAAAGTGAGTGAGCGAGTAAGCTCAGTGTAGGAGGTCTGTGTCAAACGCCAGTCATGTAGTGTGCGTGTGTCCTCAGGCTGAGGGCAGAATACAGATAAAGTTCCTCTCTGGCTGCTGGATTGGATGTGATGTTTTCATGAGTGCACTGCAGCGTGCCTGCCCGTGTCTGATAAAAACAGTGAGAGGACACTGTAGCAACATCCAAACAGGAATTAAAATGTATTTGTGTATAAAGACACTCAAGCCCTCACTCTCAAACCCGACCTGTCACATCTGCAATCTCACACACATTCTTTTACTGATTTGCCACTCGACACATGACCAAACATGAGGTGCAAGCTGCAGCATTAAAAAGCTATTAAGCTATCATTAGTGGCGCCATGGCTGCCCAGTGGAAGTCCTGAGGCTCTGACAACAACAGCAATCTACTGTTATAGCATCTAAATGTACTGTAATGAACCCACTGTGTTTCAGAGATTAGCTACAGCTCATGTGCCAGAGATCAGTCAGGCCCCATCTCTGTCAGTCCCCATCTCCGCACACAGGGAGAGCCCCGAACACAGACCGGCAGCAGTAAACAAGTAGTAGTACAACGCTAAACAGCGGACAAGCGATTTATATTTGGAGCTTTAGAAGCGCTACATTTCATGATAAACAGCAGTGGGAGAAAATGCAAAATCAGGCCCATTTGTCAGAGAAAGTGGGTGTACTACAGATGAGGAATACGAGCTGCTTTGCAGTAAGAATTAATCTCACGGCATCTGCTGCTGGCCTCTGATTTATTTGTGGTGTATAATGTTTTTTTGTGGTCTTTGTTTGTCTTTGTTTATCCACAATAGCCGTAGGTCACCCACCCTCACAGCGAATTTCTCTTAGAGACATGCCTGGGTGTAAGCATAAGAATTCTATTAACTGGTTAACTGCCAAAAATAACAATACATTTCAGCACAAATGTTTTCATTAAGTTCCAATAAAACTGTTTTTTTTAACATCATTTGCTCTGTTTATATTATTGGAAGATATCCATTTGTTCTTATCAAAGTCAGTCTGACTTTATATGGCTGTGTAAACAAGAAAGGTTAAAATCCAAAACAGTGCCATCTAAAGCCTGAACTCTTGACTCACAGGGATACATACATGTACATACATACATGTCTCAATTTAATATGAAAATCTGATGGAAAAGCATAAAAGGTCCCTGTAAGTGCATCCAACCTTCCTCAGAACATATTAGACAAACACAAAGCCCCAAGCACAAATCATGCTTTGTGATTGGTGTTCCTCTGAGGCCAAAGTGAACCTGAAGCATCTGACGCATTCCAGATGCTGTGACAGGTATCAGAAGATGTTAGCTTGATGACTATTACTCATGCTAGAATTAGACTTGGTAAGCAGATGACACTAATTTTAGCAAGACTGCTGGTAGATGGATGCAGTACATTGATTACAATGTCTGCGCGCACACACACACACACGTGCACATGGTGGATCATTAGGTCGTGTTTATAGATAAAGCATGAGTGGACTCTAGGCCGAGTGCCAGAACTTGACAGAGCGAGACCATATAAGGAGGTGACATTTACGCTATGCAGACTAAAGCATTAGATAGTCATATGTCCAAATCCATTCCTCATATAAATAAATGGAAAGTGTTTTGCCAAAATATTATACTATACTTCAACAAATAAGCTTTTTGTCTTTCCAGCAGCAGTGTTGAGAATTGTACTGAGTGTATTGGAGAGACAGACAGTGGAGTCCTAACTCTTTTAGACTCCCACCAAAGCAAATTTTTGCTGCTCTTTAGCAGTTAGATGGTGTCTTATGCCTATGTGAAATGTCGATATAAAAAAGTCCAAAGCTATTAAATTTCACATTTGAAAATCTACCTAAGTCTCCATCCGTCTGTCCATCCATGCACTCAGTTGCCCAGCCAGTCATTTTCTTAATCACTTATCCATTTCAGGGTTCAGAGAGTTCTGGTGTATCCCGCACGTGGAATGTACACTGGACCCAGACAGCCAGTCCATCACAGGGCCCACATAAAACTCACATAAAGGCTGAATTTTTATTTTATTGAATCTGTATTTATACAGGTAATCCCACTGAGACTCAGTTACTCATTCCCAAAAGAGAGAACTTTTGCAGACAGCATAATAAAATTACAACTATAAAAACAAAAAGATAAAATTATCTAATGTTTACGCAATCATTTTATAAACAAGAACACGTTCCAAGAGATGATTTCACAAATTATTGTCTTTTAAAGTCTGCAAGTGGAATCAGTTAAGAGACTGAAATTGAAATAACAGTAATGAATGCATAGGTGCAAAATGCATTTTTGAAATCTGTGAGATTTTCTATATTTCTATATAAATATATAGAAAAACATAAAAGTAGATACAGAGAAATATGTGTTTATCAGGGAAGATGATTAAACATTGCATGTGAGCTATTAATTTGGAAAGTATTTCAATCAGTGGTTTGAAATTCATCATGTAAGCTGATGTGCAGGTGTTTCCTGCAGTCACACCCTCACATCAGACTCAACAGTGGCACATTTTCTTGTGGCTGTTGTTAGTGAATCTATGTAAATATATATTTTTCTTATGCCTGACAGTATCCTTGTTTTTTTTTTAATCTATTACATTTAAATGTATTATAATATATCTTTAGGATTTGGATATTAACATAATGGCAGTTTTTAAGCTACTCACAACTACAAACGTTGTCAGTGATAACGTGCAATTCATTTTTGCCATCTTAATGGGTTCCAAACTATCTCATTAGTAATATAGCAAATAGTCCTCGCTATGTTGTAAAAATCTGGAATTCCTTCAAAACTGTCGGAAAGACTGTGGAAAAATAACTCATGATTTCAAAGGCAGTAAAAAAACATCATCGCTTAAGAACATTTTCTCAGACGGGGTCTTCAGCAGGTATCGCATAAAACATCAAACATTATGACCAAACTGTCTCGTATGAGGGCCACCTCATGAAAGCAAGATTGAGCCACGTCTCAGAAATGACCAATGAATGGGGTCTAAGATTAGAGCTCCTATCAGTGTTTCCCATATTTCAAGTAGGAGACACATCTCAGCATCGACCCTTTGAAGAAGAGTGTGCGAATCAGGCCTTTATGGTGAAACTGTTCCAGGATAGTGATAATACTAAGAAGAAGAGAAAGGCTGAACCCAAGAAAAAGAGGAAACAGACGTTGAAGGTCAAATTTTAGTTGTAACTGCTGTGTGAACAGATGGTATCGGCATGTGCGATTCCCAGTGCAAAAGGAGGTGTGACGGTCTTTCCTGGTGACACTGTTGACATTTTATTTAGCCAACGAGTCCTCACCATTAAGTGTGAATTCCTTTAAGACTGTCGAAAAAGCTCCAGGAAACAACCTCATGAAGCTGCTTGAGGGAAAGCGAAGAGTCTGCAAAGCTGCTATCAGACGTACAGTTTTGCTGTCTTTAGTAATCTTTAAAAAAACAAACAAATAACAAAAAACACAGAAAGGACAATAACACTGACAGTCCAGATGTCTGTCTCTGTAAAGAATATACACAAGTACAAAAACTACAGTATGTCAGAAAACATGAAATGAAAAGATGCTTTTTCATCATGCAGTATTCAGTATCCTATTGTATGATGCACAAACAGCTGCATCCATCTGTTGCCCTCCTGCGAGCTGTGAAGATAAAAGTGGAGAAGTAGGAAGCAAGATCAAAATAGGCCACCATGAATAAAATCATAAAGAACTAACGATGAACATTCCCATGCGTCCCTACAGGATAGTGCCACCATGCAGTTTTGTGCCAACAAGCTGGACAAAAAGGACTTCTTTGGCAAGTCGGACCCTTTCATGGTTTTCTACAGAAGCAACGAGGACGGAACGTGAGTGCTTCTTGTGATTTTGTCTTGCATTGGGAAGTGTTTGAGGAAGCCTTCCGAGACAAAGGATGATTCAAAGGTGCTGCATTTGCCATGTTTAGAAATGCACAACATTTAGTGGAACAGTACAGACAGACAGTACAGCAATCTATGATTATGAGAGAGGAACTGCAGTGGTTCATGTGGTGCATACACCTCAGAAGGCTGTGTACAGAGGCATCTATCCAGTTCACACCACAACCAGAACTCCCATGACTATGCCTTAGATAAAACACTCCAGGAGAACAAATTGGAAAAGGAGGCAATTAATGTAAGAAGCATAAATTGAACAGATAAAGACAAACACTGCGTCTGCACCTGCCTTTTACGTGAATAGGAAAAACAGTTTCTGAGGCAATTCATTTAGGGATGCATAAGACTCTCCTATCTCCTCACACTTTCCCAGAGTGCTGTTTAGCCTCCCAGAGGGCTTTGCAATTGTCACAGAGTCATCACTATCTACCAACAGATGCTTTACCAAGTGTTGTGTTAGTCTAGTTTGGGAGGGGGGGGGGGTTCATGCATTTTTCTCTTTATGTTAACAGCTTGGGAAACCAATCCCCATAGGCATGCTACAAGTATCTGTTGTTGGTGGCCAGAGGAGGTAAAAGTTAGAGGCTCATGCTTAAACGACTCACGGGGGTCTGAAAGGCTTGAGGCAATTAGTAGTGCTTGAGTAATCCAGGCCTTTGGGTAAAAAGGCAGGATTAAAACTATGATACGTTGTTGCTTTTTAGGAGGTTTTTGCTCTGCAAAACATTTTAGATATCAAAGGAATCCATTAACATATCATAGTGTCACCTGCGGTCAAAGATAGGGATTAATGGCCTACACGAAATATACATATACATTATTTGTTATGGTCTAAAATATGTGAGACTGACCCAGCCCTATGTAAGACTGCACAATGTCTTTATTGTTTCGGCCATCTCTTACGTTACCTACTTCTTCCCTCCTATTTGCATATTTATGTAGTTGTCTCTGGCTTGTGTAAGCAACAAAGGACAATTTTTATTTCACTGCATTTTCTTGAATATATTTCCTAACATTCCTTCTCTTTCCTCAGGTTTACTATCTGCCACAAAACAGAGGTGGTGAAGAACACGTTAAATCCAGTCTGGCAGCCTTTTACCATCCCAGTACGAGCACTTTGCAATGGAGATTATGACAGGTACAACACAAACTGCCCCCACTTTACACTTTCTGTTCTGCATATCTGCTGTTTTTTTCCCCCACACTGTTGCTTTTGCCATTGGGTCTGTTGACCCTCTCTTTCTACCCGATCATAGATACACACACCATGAATAGTCAGCAATGTTGAAACGATGTTGTCAAATAAGTTGCTAAGAGGTATTTGGTGCTGCACAGAAAATCTCCTTACAATTGCTTTGGTCACTACATGGTTGCAATCGTCACCCATAGTTTGTAAGGAAAATTCTGAATAGTCGGCAAACACTAGCAAACTACTTGCCAAGCTTTAGTGAAACTGTGTGATGCAAAACAGAAATGGAGACCGTTTGCCTTCAAAGTGAAATTTGCACCTTTAATATGAACAAAGGTTTGTATTGCACTGTTCCTGGTTTGTATTGCACATTTTCAAGTTTCACTAAAGCTTGCTGTGAAACTACAATGAGTAAAAAAGTAAGTTTTTTTTAACTCAAAATTAAAAGTATTTTGCTAGTATTTGCAGACTAGTCGCTATTGTCCATGCAAATCACAGCAATATGCTAATGACCAAAGCAATTGCAAGGAATTTTTGTTGTGCAGTGCTGTCTTTTTGACCAATTTCACTCAGTATCAATAACAACTTCCACCAAATGCTCACAACTGATTGAGAAACAGACATTTTTTCCCATGCAACTTGTGGTTGCAAGATGGTTGCTAACTGGTCTCTAAGCCCGTGTAACTGAGGTCTAAGACTTAGCATCGCTAAAACATTTCAACATCAGCTGATAAGAATACTGATTTACTGAGATCTGTCACTTTTAGTCTTTATCGTAATATCAATTTATCAACACTATGTTATTATATTAATACTAAATTCATACTTTTAGAAAAAGTGCCCATATTTTAAATAATTGTTAGCTAGCTAGCCTCAGCTAAAATCTTCCTGCAATACTTTAGTAAAATAGTAGTTACAGGTTAGAAATAATATTGTCCTCAGCTGTCACTGTTTGAATTCAAGAAGCCATTGTTTTAAGAGTGACCAAGCTACCGTTATTACTGCTAACCTGTGCATATGTGTGGGGTAAAAGCAGAAGGCTAATTTTTCAGACAACACAAGCTTTGCAAATTGTGAGTCGATGTGAAAAAAAATTAAAGAGCATCCACGTGACTAATGTGATGGTTAAGGAATTAAGATCCATTTTAAATACACTGTTATGATTCCGTTTTTTCCGTCTTTCTTTGTTTTTCCACTGGATTACATTATTTGCCAAATATCTAAAATAATGATGGGCTGCTCTTCCCTCCTGGCACGTAATTAATGCAGATATGTTGTGTCAGAAAAGCAATGAATTCCCTTTCCTCATGGGGTATCTGGCTGTTTCTAATTTAGAAGACAGTTCTGATAAGAAAACAAACTAAATCATGAAGGAGCTGTGAGGATAGACAAAAAAAGTTGTGACAGATCACTTCATGCATCTTTTTCCTGCCTCTCTCTCTCTTTTCTCAGCTATCTCTCACAAAGGTGTCTGTCCTATCTTTTTGTGCATGCAGTGAAAGTAATTACAGAGAATGCTGAGAACCTGGTGTGCACTTAGAAAACTGACATGAATCCTAAAGAAAGAGAAAGGGACAGTGCTACTGATGACACTGATTTTATGGATGTGTGGGATTGCCTCAAGATGTGTTTTGATAAATTTCCGGCAAAACTGTGTCAGTCAGCCAATCACACAGAAGCCCAAGAAGTGCTCACTACTCTGTCAGAGCCAATCATACATAAGGGACCGAGCTGGACATCAAAGGCACTTCCTTAAATGTTCCTGTGCTATGAAAGCATGAACACGCATACACACATGCCCACACAGTATAATGAAATGTGACAAGCCAAAAGCTGAAACAGCAGGAGATTCTGTGTGTCTTGAAATATCACCAAGACAGTGCTATAAACAGGTTATGTATTTGAGAGTGGGTGAGGAATCAACTTTGTGTGTCAGTGTTTTCTTGTTTGTTTAGTTTTTTCTTTTTCGTGTTCCTGTGAGAGGGCAGTGGGGAGCTCTGTCAGTATTTTTAATTACATAGTTCTCAAGATCCTTTAATAAATAATCTTTACAACCTCTGTCATGGTACTTTATCACCAAGCTGTCATCCAGCAAACACAGCTCTTTAGGCTGTCAGTCATTTTGAACCAGTGTGCAATTACTGCTTACATACATCGAGTGACGGAAACCTTCCAAATATTTGAAGTGTTAATGTGACGCAAAGAGCCAGCTACAACAAACACATCTAATACTGTTCAGACTATTTCAAACTGTACAAGTATCGAACATTTATAATTATAATTTGGTTTTGAAACTTTCAGTTTGCAGTTACAGCCAATTAGAACAAGTTGGCTTAAAGGGAAAGGAACTAAAAACAACTCGATTCAGACAATGAATGAACTGTGGGAATGCACCGAGGCCCATCAGAGATTAATATGGTTTATTTGGAACTGTAAATCATACAACACTACTCTAGAATAAATATATGGCTGGTATTACTGCCATGAAAAAATATTTGCCCTCTTCCTAATTTCTAGGATTTGTCACACTTAGATGTTTCATATCATCAAAAAACTTAATATTAGTCAAAGATAACCTGAGTAAATATAAAATGCAGGTGATTAAATGATGATTTCAGGTATTAAAGGAACAAAGCTATCCAAAAGTTGCAATCAAGCATTTGAAATAGTTGGCAAGTCTTTCAGATCACTCTTTAATTTAGCCACATTGGAGGGTTTTTGAGCATGAATGGCCCGTTTAGGTCGTTTAGGTCTGAGCCATTCAGTGGTAGACTTGCTGGTGCGTTTCGGATCATTGTCCTGCTGCAAAACCTGGGTGTGCTTGAGCTTCAGGGCGTGAACTGATGGCTGGACGTTCTCCTTCAGGATTTTCTGGTAGAGAGCAGAATTCATGAGTCTATCAGTAATTCTTTCCAGACTTTGTTTCTCAACTCTTTCTTTAGATTGTGGCATGATGTGTTACATTTTGAGATCTTTAAACTTGCTTCACTTTGCCAGACACTATTTATTTAAGTGATTTCCTGATTCAAAAAGTCAGTAATCAGGCCTGGGTATGGTTAGTTAACTCAGCTCTTTAGCAGGGAGGGCTACTTCTTCACACATGGTCAGGTAGGTATGGATAGCTTTTTCCCTCCTAATAAATGAAATCGTTATTTATAAACTTTGTTTTGTATTTACTCAGGTTAATAAATCAGGAAGAGGGTAAATACTTGTCAAGGCACTGTGTGTTAAATGCAGAGCCTATTTTATCATGTTTGTCAGCTGGATGAAAGGGGAAAAAATGTGCTGTATAATATAGCTTGTTAAGCTATCACAAAGTATTTTTCTAAGTGAGGCTTTAGTGACTAGATACTTGCATCTCACCCAGAATGTGTAGTTTAAATATGAAAAAAATATTGTTTCTAAATGACGCCTAACATTAGCTAACACCATATTCTCAGAACTGAGAATATGGTGTTAGCTAAAGGAATATGGTGTTAGCTAATGGAATATGGTGTTAGCTAATGGAATATGGTGTTAGCTAAAGGAATATGGTGTTAGCTAATGGAATATGGTGTTAGCTAATGACATTTCTGTTTCATTCGTGTTTTCTTTATCTTTGCAGTGACGTTAAAGCTACACCTGGTGGACATTTAAGCCACCTGTTTGGTGTGCGGCACATTACGATGATTTATTTCTGAAGTCTCTTCCATTGCAGTTTGAATAATTCTTTTCCAATACCCCAACTTTTACACTTCAACGTGGAGGCATATTTTTTGCAGAATATAAATGGGTTTTTTTTAAAGATGGATGGCACGCATGGATAAAGCAATAACCTGAAGTAAATGTGTTGTTTTCTTACTTATTCTTACATTATATGCTTTTCCCAGAGAGGCTTTATCTCTTACCCTGAGGCCTTAGTGTTTCAAACATTTGCTTCAGCATAATGTCAACCTAACCTTCCAAATGTGGAGCGAGGGCAGAAGACTTTCCCTATTCTGGCATGAGTGTGTCTGGGTGTAGAGACAGTCTCTGTAGATCCAGCTGTTTGTTATGTGTATCTCATAATGTGTCTCATTCTGAGGCCATCTCATGTTGACGAAGACGACGAGGCATCTCTACACCTTGCTTCCATAAGTATGTCAGTGCATGACCGACTGCTGATTTGCTTTCCTGTATTAGTTAGGACACGTTCATCTCAGTCGTCGCACCAATTGGCAAAAGGAGAAGCTGAAGTTTAACAAAACTCTGTCTCATGTCTAAATGAATAAGAAGAGCAAGACACAGTGTCTCCGCTGTAAAAGTAAAGCATCCGTCCCACTTATTGCAAGATTTTCTCCTCCAAACAAGACAAACAGCAACTGGAAGGCAAATGAAAAATAGTGCTGCACACGGTTTCTCCACTCTATTCAGCGTGCCATTTATTTTAATAGGTTTTAAATGTGAGACCATGTTGAGCTTTCCAGGCTATGCCTTGTCCCTACAATAGTTTTTATTTCACATTCAGTTACTGAGTAACATTTGAGTGAGATATAGGACCTTGATTTTAGACAGTGCATCCTGAAAGTGTAGACCTTTCACTTGTTCCATTGGCAGATTTTTTTCACTTTATTCAAGATATTTTTGCTTGAAATAAGTGAAAAAAATCTGCCAATGGAAAAAGTTAAAATTCTCCAGTTTCAGGATGCACTGTCTAAAATCAAGGTCCTATATCTCACTGAAATGTTACTCTTTAGCTGAATGTGTCTTATTTTAAGTGTAATGAGATATTTTGACTAGAAATAAGACAAACATACTTGGTAAGAGTTTGAGTTTTTGCAGTGTTCATTTTCACTGTCTGTGTTAAATCCTAAGCTTCCAATGGGAGCTGACTGTAAATATTTCAGTGACAGCTGTATGTTATTTTGGCTGACTTCCCCTCTAGTCACAGAACACTTGTTTTTCCAGCCAGTGTGGTGTTGCATCTAAAAACATCCACGTGCTGCCAAAGGAGTGTCCAAGGGCTTTAATGTACTCTACTACTTCTGTTTGGAAATAGTTTCAAAAGGCTGATTTTGTCAGTCTCCCATTTGGGGAGCACAGCTAATGGATGATCGTGCCCTTTTAACACCCCATCAATGGACAAACTGAAAAGATATGACAGAGGGGAGCGGCCTGTCTCTGCAAGACACATCCATCTGTGAGTTTAAATTACTCAGCATGCTTTGGTTCAGATGCAACCTCTTTCTCCTGTTATCCCACCCCACCCCCAAATACAATTAAAAGCCACACTGCCTCGTTATAAAAGCAAGACAGAGAACAAGCGACAGAAGGAGGTGCGAGCATAAAAGCTGAACTTTTTAGCGATGTGAGAAAGTATTTGATTTGTTGAGTTTCTCTTATATAGCCAGCTGGATCGCTCACCATAGTGGGCTGTTGAATACCTCGTAGCAGGTGATAACAAGGAGCTGCCAGGTGTGTACTCAGCCTACAATAGCCCAGATGGAGTGACCGCTGAGAGGGTATGCTTATAAAGAGGTAGACTTCATAACAGATTTTAAAACTTAACCAGAAGTTTTGGAGTTGAATTGCTAAAAAAAAAACACAACAACTTCATTTTATCACATTTTCTAGTTTATTTTACTGTTTCTAAATTCAGGGTATCCATGAGGCCGTTTGGCCTCCACAGAAACTACAGCTGTTTGGCGTCACCGGAATTCCGTTTTATGAGTTTTTGTGAGTCATAACAAACAAACTCGACTGTTATGTTTCACAATAAGTAATATTCAATAAGGATAATATTTACCAATCAGAGATAACCAATCGTTCTTGCTGCGTTTGTTCGTGTCCACTCCATTCTAAATCAGATTTTGCTTGACCATGGCCTTTTCCATTCAGATTTTCCAGCTTTTCCCCAGACTGGATGCAATTTTACCCAGACTACTTTGTAATGCTACCTGGTGATGGGCACTGCTTTGAAGGCTGAAGTCAGAAAACAAAAATCCTGGTGTAGAAAGCACCACAGACTGCATAAAAGACTTTAATCTAATTGACTACAGCTTTACTCTGCAAGATACGCACTGATACATATCTGCGGTTGTTTTGAAGCAAGTATAAACTAAATCCCCCTGTGCGGACTGGGGTACATGATGTATTACTGCATATACGCACTACTGCACCTCAGCTGTCATACAAAAAGCGCTGCTTGTTATTGTTAGGAAACAGCAAATAGAAATCCCAGATCAATCCAGGAACTACTGGCCAAAAATATTTTAGTCAGATCAGTTGGCAGCCTTCTAAAATACCCTGCAAACAAGAAAGTCAAGGATTAACAAAAGAACCACCTTTCAACTTTGCTAGCAAGTGTCAGGATGGCACAGTGATTAGGCAGGCCATCCTCCCAGTGGCAGCAGAATCCAGTTGAATCCCTGGTGACAGCAAAAATCTGATCCTTGAACAAATTTAAGCAACAAGAGGATATTTTGGCAAACAACAGAAGAGTGAAAGTGAAGGGAAAGAAGCAGATGAGATGGAGAGGGAGGGAAAAATGAATGGGAAACGGAAGACATTTATCAGGCAGCAAAGGCAAGTCGTACAGGAGAAGGAAAAGCAAAGATCCAGTGTGTCAAAGACATTGTTCCAGTCAAGGAGAAGAAAATGAGGGAGTGTGAAGAGAAATAAGACAAGTGGATGGCACTTCCAAGTTGTTCTATATTCAGCTCCACAATTGGTTGTGTAGGAAAATCTCACCTTTCTAGTATATTTCATCAGCGTAGGTGGTACCTAAGGTATATATTTAAGCACTAATAAATAATTTCAAACACCAAAAGAGTCATTTCTTCCTCATTAACATCCTAGCCCGGGTGACTCAAACATCATCTATTTTTATTCCTGGCAAAAGATCACAGACACATCTGTGTAATTGGAGCTGAGGAAATGTTCGGTATCAAACGCGGTCTCCCTTTTTGTCACTCAATTATATAGGCCCCCATTACTGAAAATGAGTCATGTTCATTAAAGATGCCTCAGAATAGTAGCCAAAGATATCACTGGCAGATTAGTTTTGGAGTGTATATTGTTCTCAAGGTTCAATTGAGCCACTCGAGGATCTGGGCTGCCCGTGTCCTTTGATACGGCTGTAAGATTACCAAGATTTAAATTAAAGTTGTGTCAAATGTTATAAGCAGGCCTGATGTGGTCCTTTATTGGAGTAGCATGACATACACTTAAACACTTGTTACTCAATTTGTTCCTGTATATAGACTGGTGAGTGGATGACTTACTTTTCTCCCTACCTTTTCTTTCCTCTGCCCATTATTTCTATTTCCCTCCCTCGAGGAGAAACACCATGTTCCTACCATCGAAGATGACTAGCACATTTTAAAGATTACCTCAAAAGAACAAGCTGTCACCACAGAGCGACAGGGGCCATGTGGCAGGGAAGGTGGCTGGGCTCATATCAGGCATCTTTCAGTTATGCAGTGACAAGAAAGAAATCTATGATCTACTGGTTGCTTATATTTTCTTTGGATCTGGATGGTGTCAGTACTTGTGTAAGGCGAAGTGGGGGAGGGAGGGGAGGTGTGGGGGTTAGATCAATGTGACAAGAGCCAAGAAAAGTTTACGCTTCTCTGCTGGGACATTGTTTCTGGTGCATTTGTGTAAAATGTCATCAGTGTGTTCTTCCTGATGCTCTTTTGAATATTGGAAGAAAATACATCTGGCAGTTTGCAAATGGTAATTTTTGAAGGGAGCGCTTTATATGAGCTGACGTTTTCTCTTGCAACATGCAGCCAGCAGCTCAGCCTTGTTCTAATGTTAGCGAGTATCCCTGTTAGAGAACCGAGTGACGTCTGTTTTAACTGATTTCGGGGCTCCCTAAGGTGTCAAAGTATTTTCTCCTGGCAAAGTGAAGCTGTTGTTCCTGTCCTTAAAAATAACCTTTGATAAAACTGTCGGTGGGGACTTGGTTTTATTTTTTTTACACAGAACAGACTCTTCACATATGCACTGCAGTGTATTTATATATTGGCCTCTTATTTTAAAAGGAAGCGTATGTCTTTTGTCCTTGGAAATAACTTTCTTTTTTTTAAAATCTTTTGTTAAAATCCAATTTAAGACATTGCAAAATTGTTGTAAAGATCTCGTTTGGATTCAGTAGTTGTAACAACCTTGAAAACAACAGCTGAAAAAACAATCCACCGCATTGAAGGACATAAAAAATCTGCCATTTAGTGAGGAAGCTACCGACATCACAGTGGCACACACATAATATCAGGACATTAAAAAAACTGATCCTTAGCAGGTCTTAAAAAACCTCAGATGAAAAATAACATCTCATTATTTATTTAACCAAAAACAAAATAAAGAAGCAGCATTTGAAAAATTAAGTACCCCATAACTGCTTCCATAGGAATTACGAGGGCAAATAGTGATAATGATAATCAAATGCATGTGATTAATTGATCATCAGCATGTGAGCACCTCTGTAAAAAGCAGAGGTTTGGGCAGTTTGCAGGTCTGGGGCATTCGGGTGTGTCAGCGATGATCTTAGAGAGGTAATTGTTGCTGCCCATCAATCTGGGAACTGTTAGAAAGCCATTTTCAAACAATTTGAAGTCAATCGTTCTACAGTGAGAAACATTATTCACAAGTGGAAAACATTCAATCTTCCCAGTCGGCTGTCTTGCCAGGATTGGACGTACCAGCAATTTCACCCCAAGGTCAGACCGTGCAATGTTCAGAATTACAAAAAAGTCCAGAGCTACACCTCTGCAGTCTGCAGACCTCAGTTAGAGTGCTAAGTGTCAAAGCTCAAGACAGTAGAATTAGAAAGAGAGTGAACAAGTACGGCTTGTTTAGAAGGGTTGTCGTATCTGTATCTGTACCTGTATTGTATCGTAGCAAACCAATAGACTTCTTCAACACTGTCACTGAATAATGGGTGGACTACAATGCTTCTGCATTTTGGCTTAGTTTTTTTTGTTTGTTTGTTTTAAATAATTGCACATGGTGATATGTGTTGTGTTCTTGTTCATCTTTGGTTGTATTTACCATCTTTTAAGACCCAGTAAGGACCAGATAATATTTTTATTTTGTCCTGATATGAAAAACCTTCTTTTTACAACCACTTTAAATAATCATTTAAAGTTTTTTGTACTGTAAGAGGGCACTAAGAAACCATAAGTGCCCTCTGCTAATAAACCTGTTCATGCCACTGCATGAACAGGTTTATTAGCAGCAAGGTCATAGTTCATATCCCTTTTGGGAGCTCGGTGTTTTACACTTTCACTTGTTTAGGCAGACTGAAAATAACTTAATTAAGTCTGTGGAAAAGATTGTGGTTTTGCTTACGATATTCCTCTTTCACACACCACACTACTCAAGAGTTCCCAGTACATTTCAGTGTGATTCTAAGAGGTCCTGACCGACTATCCATGTGTCACAACGAAGGAGCGAGACTCTTCCCATCACTGCCATGACCCAGTGCACTGTGGCACCAGCGTTGACAGGCTATCAGTACTTGACAGCCTGAGAATTAAAAATCACCTCTTCTTCTGCAGATTTAGTGTCAAGTTGGTGTAAAGTTTAAAATGTTTAGAATTACACAAAAACTGAGTAAACTCTACTCCAGGTTACTTCTTCACACTTTGACACAAACCTTTAACCTCTAATGATCGAAACGATGTTCACCAAAGTGAAGAAGCAAAGCAAAAGCAAATCCCTACTTACTACCTTTTTTTGCTGCCTGTTAAATGTCTTTTTCTGAATTCACATCTTGTGCAAAAAAGCTGTAAATAAAAAAGTAGACTAACCTTATTATGTGTATGTATGATTGTGTATGTTCTGTTTGGTTTCCCCAGAACAATCAAAGTGGAGGTGTATGACTGGGATAGAGATGGCAGGTCAGTATATTTACCAAGAAATTACACGACTGGTCACAATCTGAGAAATCTTTGACATACAGTAACTGTTTAAGACCATATTTAATTACATGTAACTCACTGTAACTTAGCTCTACAATAATCTCAAAAGACCACAAACTCAAGGTTCAAACTTCCCCTAAGAATGTTATCATTTCCTGTCACAAGGTTCCATCTTGTCCCAAACCTCTGCCCTGTTATTTGTAATAGAATTTTTTCTACTTACTGATGCTTCTCCCCCTGTATTTCTTATCCCAGCCACGATTTCATTGGGGACTTTACCACTAGCTACCGAGAGCTAGCTCGAGGGCAGAGCCAGTTCAATGTGTATGAGGTAATTCCAGTATTCTCACCATTCAAGTCTGGAGGCTTCTGAAGTCTAGAAACCCTCCACGCTTTGGGATCTTGGATCCCATTTTTGACACCACTGACATTTCTGTCTTTAACATCATTGCATTGTTTTCTATTACTTTAAAACTCAATTTTGTTTGATAGTCTCCACTCCTGCAACGCAAAAAAACCTTAATGAAGACACACTGAAAAAGTTATTTCATACTCTTTTTTTTTGTTTTTTTTATAAAACAGCATTTGAGCATGTTTGCCCACCTCCTCCTTTCAGTAATACATCAAATTAATGGTTTCTTCTGTTGATGTTCTTTTAAACCCAAGATTTATTTTGCTGCTATAATCACCTGGATGCTGACACACATAAAAATACAGCTATTAGCAGCTGCACGACACAGGATTAATAGGGGAACAATCCAGGGATTTAGAATGATCAGACCTATTTCTCAGTGCTTCTCAGGGGACAGCTTACCATGTCTCTTCTCTTAATAGCATACAATTTGGCTCTGTATGCAAATTACAAAACACATCTCATTTAAATATCTCATTCTGGGGATCGAGATTGAACTGCTTTTGCCGAAATCACATAGGTGTATCCCATGTTTACATAAAAAAAAAATCCTGATTTATTTTGGGCAGAATAAAAAGCATTGCATTCATCTAAGAGGTAATACCTTTATGCTAATATTCAAAATTAGAATATAATATTAATTTAGGCGACCATCTTTAATGAACCACTACAATATCTTTCGAGGGGAGTTGAAAGCTAATATCTTAGTCAATACATGTCAATACCTTTACGCCTCTGTGATTCGGTGGCCTTCAGCAAAGGACAAATACCTGTCTTTTAGATGTCAGCTCCATTATACGCTACTGTTGATTCCTCTCTGCCTCCCAGGGAGACTGAAAGGCCCTTTAGTTTTTGCATCAGCAGATTGTTCAGTGTGTCAGACAAATTGCCATCCCTCCACGTTAAATTAGGGGCTGTCACTTCCATGCCTAGCAGCCATAGAGAATTGAGGTAATGAGCTGAGACGTCTTTGGTCTTCAGATTGACAATTCTGTCTTGTTTTGGAGCCGTTGGAATACCAGTAAAGCAAATGTACACCGTGCACCTTGAGCCTGTCTCACTCCATCGAGTCATTGCAACCCGAGATTTATGTTTGAATTTCCAGTAATGTCGCTGACGGGCATCTATTTCTAGTTTTTCTAATTTTCCCTTGCAGGAGTGCCGCTTTCTTATAATACCCATCTATTATTTCATAAACACACACCCTTTCTCACCTCACTTGTTTCCTTGTTGCTCTTCCATCAGTCGTATAGACACACTCACTGTTCCATCCTGCCGCCACACTGCATACATCTGTGTGATGGCACGCATTCTCTGGGTGCCACCCACATGCATGCCTTCATTACATTTGTTGCCTCCAATTAGGGTGGAATTATATCATCAAACCAAAGTGTGTGTGTGTGTGTGTGTGTGTGTGTGTGTGTGCGTGTGCGTGTGTGTGTGTGTGTGTGTGTGTGTGTGTGAAAGGAAATGTTATTTTAGAGTGTGTAAAAATACATCTGGGCCAGTGGTGTAGTATTTTTTAAATTTTTTGGTGAATGTAAAGGTTTGGTATAAAAGAGGCCACTTTACAGTTTGCATAAAATGCTTACAGCTAATGAGCACAGCCCAGAAGTGCTCAGAAATGTATTTTGTGTTAGGCACTTTGTGTTACTGGCACTGATAAGCTAGAGGCAGTAATAAATGTATAAATACTTTTCATATAAAGTATTTCTATCCTCAGCACATGATGGACTGGCTTTTGCATTTCCTGTTCCTTTCCTTGTTTCTTTTTAGGTGATTAACACCAAAAAGAAAATGAAGAAAAAGAAATATGTCAACTCTGGAACAGTGAGTACAGTTTCAACACTAATCAGGGCTGGCAGACTGCCTCTTTTCTGTTTCACACCTACTTTTCTTCTGTTAATGATTCCCTCTTTAATTTTCATGCAAGTGTTGTCGAAGACTTGTGGAAGGTGTGCTTTCTATATCTGGACAACAACATGAAGCACTGTACATGTTCTCTGTAATTGTCCACAGACCAGTTAATTAAAGGTTGAAGCAAAAGAAATAAAGTTTTATATTTCGTGCACTCTACAATGACGCATGATTGACTATATTGTCCTTTAGGTAATTATGTTAAAAGAGAAATTTTACAAAAGCTGCAAATAAAAATGTATATGAGTGGGACGAATGAAGGATGACAGAACCTTAAAGATATGTGTTGAGTAGCCAGCACCTGCAGCCATTTGTGACATTTGTGATTTCCACAGAGCTTACCTGGCAGCGTGGCCGCGAACAAGTAATGCATACAAATTTATCTCATCTTCTCTTCAAACGTCTCCCCCGGCAATGCAAATGAGTCTTTCATCAGAAAGCGGCCGACTCACATCTTTTACCAGAGAGCGTAAAGTGCTCAACTAAGACGAGATGTTGAGTTTCATTTTGGATTAAGAGGAAAACATCAATACCGCTGTGTTTAATCAAGTGTCTCTCCTTGTCTTTAATTTCAGGTGACCCTGCTTTCCTTCTCAGTGGAGTCGGAGTTCACCTTCTTAGATTACATTAAAGGAGGGTGAGTGGGGATGACCACCTTCAAACTGAAAGAAACCATGAAATTGCCTTTTACTTGTAATGCCTTACTATGACTAAAAACCTGTCATAAATAACACCTCTGTTGAACCATAAATCAAGAGAGGGATCATTCATAACTAATGCAGAAATACTTGGGTGGTTTCATCTTTGCACTTAATGATGCAGAGTGAGGTCACTGTGAAAGCTCAGCATCATATTTATTAAACCCTACTTGAAACAAGAGCCATTTGTAGGACACTGAATAATATCAACATTGTGTTCCTTTTTGATATTTGCTTGTCTTCCAGCTCTGGTTATTCTCCAAGAACTATGTAGAAAAAAAATCTAGCTCTTGAGTGTTCAAACAATAATTTGAGCCTTTGTTAACATACCAAAAACCATCTGTGTGGTCTTCATTAAAAATGTTATTAAAATACTTTCTTATCTTTCATGCAGAGGGATCAAAAGTCCAATGTTCCACTGCAACTTTGTTAAACTGACTAATAAGTTCATAGCTGGAGTTATCTGGGGCATTCAAACTCCAAATGTATATTAAATGAGTTCTAAAAGCTAAACGGTACCAGCCCTCCAACTTCAGTTAAGCTTTAACACTGGAGGTTGACACGTGAATATCAAGTCTTTCTCAGGTGAAGTGTGTCTTTCAGGCGGATTGGGCTGTGCTTTGATCTCAAATGTCCCACCGCAGCAGGGCGACTGTCAGAGTTTTTATGTGCTGTGGCAGAGCTGACAAGTGTGACACATTTCGCTGACAGTTCCTGGCGTTGGCTGATTTATGACACAATAACCTTAAAGTTTAGTGGGCTCGCTTCAGAAATATCATCCTCATCAGTCCGGCCTCTAACATTACTGTGGCGCTTACTGAAAGACAAATGAGAGCTGGTTCTTGCAAATGTGAAGCCTCTTTTGAAAATGGATGTAAGTTTGTGAAAGTGTGCCACTTAAGCTGTCCAAAACCTTTGTAGCCACAAAAACAGGAGAAACACCTCCATCACCACCATCTTTTCTGCTCCAGCTGTTAAAGCACTTTTCTGTATTACTATGGTTTACAGCTTTTATCGGGATAAAAAGTATGCCTGCTTTTACATCTCATTTTAAAGCCACTGTAGTCATAATAGAACAAGAACATTGTGACTATTCAAACAGCTTTAAAGCTTTCCACGTCAGTGTAGATCACTTTCAAACTCACAGAGACAGTAAAGATGTGAAAGACCTGAGAGGACATATGAGGAAAATCATTCGAACATACCTTTTACCAATCACAAATTTGAAAAAGGATGCGTAACAATTGTATTGTTGTGAAATAAAATGAATGCAACACAAGCTGTTCCCAGTAGGGCAAGAACAGACAAACGTGCATAATCGATGCAGCTTGTAGAAATACACTGTGTATATTTTGTTCAAAACATTTATCAGTAAGTGGAGGAATATTTTAACCAGCAGGTTTTTACAGCCACGAAAGACAAGATGAAGTAGTATTGTAGATGTGTTATTAATCAAAACTTAACACATACAGTGCTTGACAAATGTATTAGACCACCCCAAAATGTAAGGTTTGTCAGCACTGATAATTACTAGAATCATTTTTTATACTTTGGTAATGATTAATCCATCAGTGTTCGCAAGCTGCATAATCAAAATGTCTTTTTATGCTAAAATATAATTATTGCTGTTGTCCAAGAATGAACAAATTTACTGTTTTACAGAAAAGCTGGGAAAAATATAGTGAAGCACATTATAATTTCTTGATGAAGATAATTACAGTTATTTACTTGAAAGCCTGGACAGATAAAAAATTGTTTTAGTGGATAGATATTATACTTGATTAATTCCTGACTTCTCAGAGAAGTCAAATAATAAATAACAATATAATTTTTTTTGTTTTAGACAAAATATTTGACAGACAAATACTTGTGTGTTCTTATTTTCGTGAGAGGTGGTCAAACAAATTAATGTAAATGAACATAAAAAGAGCTCTGAATTTCCTGCTGTAGATGTACAGTTTGCAAACCTGCCTTTCCAGACAGTAATTATTTCCAAATAGTCCTAATGAATTAATAAAATGAAGTTTAATTAATGCTAAGGTTAGCAGGGTCAGGCTGTGGCATATTCTGCGTCCCTACCTAAAGCTGAAAGGTTAATGTGAATCTTTAAGTCATTCGTTTTTATTATCGTTCTTTTGCTGTTCTCTCTGGTGACTTTCATAGATAATGAGAGGCTGTCGTGCGAGCCCCCGAAGGCCTCGTCTCATTGTTGTAAATTAGAAAGAAGAGGGGAGTGCTTCATCAGCAGGGAAAATTGGATTATGATTTACTCTTAAGTGCTCCATCAGTCTAATTGCTTGTTACCATGCTCCATCTCTCGGCACCTCCCGCTTTTCTCGTGGAGGTGAAAGTCAGATAAACAAGATAAAAGAGTGTAATCACTTAAATATTGTTTGACAACTGGACGTACTTTGTGGATTGATACAGTTGGTATTGACAGTGAAGCCGATCGATATCATGATAGGAAAAGATCGCTGTGGTGTATGTGATCTCCCTCGTGTCTCTCGGGGGGCATGTGTGTGGTTGTTGGTATGAGCGTGGGAATTTAATGAGCTCTGGCATGTTTTTATTGTCGGCTGCTTTCTGTTGTTGATTTTTTTTTTCCCCGATGTCCTCCCCTCCTTACCCCGTCTAGGACGCAGATCAATTTCACTGTGGCCATTGATTTCACAGCATCTAACGGTGAGTGATAATAACTGCAAAGTGTGTATGGAGAGGGGGGGCCAGGGGGTAAGAATATTTAGCATTGCTCCATAAGTGAGGCATGTCCAAATTCACAATCGCACAAACCATCACTGCAGGCACGCATATTGTACACATAGTGTCTCCAACAGGCGATGGCCTGGAAAGTTCTTGTTATATGTTTTTTGAGTGCTTAAAGGGTAATTAGAGCTGGCGTTTTAGGAAAGTTTTAAGACGCAAATAGCACAAATAGCACCACGCTTAAGTGTTGTTACACTACTTATTCCAGTAATTACGACTGAATGCAGTACTGCAAAAGATGTATCCACAAGGAAGTCCTAGCTTTCAGTATGAATCACAGCTATTAGGGGGGAAATATAAGTTTTCCCTTTTTTTCTTTAATTTATCACAAACACGCCACCTGAAAAATACTAATTTCCTCCCTCAACTTATACCAGCCTGTTCAGCAATGCTAACGTTTTTCCATTGTTGGGTTTATGTAGTTCCATAGCGTCCATACAAATCATTAAAAGGAAAAATGTGCACGCTTTACCTGGAAGCTTTAGCCATGTATTAAGTGTACAGTAGCAAAAGTCTTGAGCCAGTCCCCCATGCCTTTGCTTTCAAAGACCTTTTGTTAGTTTTTCAAGTGCTTTGTTTTGTTTTTTTGTGAAGCCACTAAACACTGACTTATTCATCATTCATACATGAAAAAGGCACCTAACATGTGAATAAGAACCCATTTTTGTTTATGTCTTTGGGCACTTTGTTTCTATTGTAAATACATACAATTTGGTCCCATTTCTTTAGCCGAATTTCCAGAAAACTGCCAAAGATAACAGTTTGACAGGCATAAAATAATGTTTTTGCATCAAAACGATGATTCCCAAAAAAACTATTAGCTGAAGACAAAAAAAAAGAAAAAAGGACGGAGAATTGAGCGACAACCTAAGAGTTGCATCTTACCGTTCAGAGGCAAAACTCTGTTTTTGGATACTGTATTTCTATGCACGTTTTCATATGTTTCAATAAATTGCTGTACCTATTTACCGTTTTCCTAGTGGACTATAAGGAAAGGTGGGTTTGCTCAAGACTTTTGCACAGTACACTATCTATGAGTCCATATTTGAAACCATCTTCGAAGGGTTGTGAGCCACAGATGGTGTTTTCAATCAACTTGTGGCTCTATAGTATCTGGTTAAATCTCTCGCAACAGTGTCAGATAGTAATGTGAGTTCTTCTTTCCTCAACCTCCATCCCACTTTAAAGACCTGCATCAAAAATGAATATATATGGATTTTTTTCAGTAAATCTGCCACCGTTCCCTAAGAACGCTGGACATGTAGTGTTAGAATGAAAAGCTTAACAGCTAATAAGGAGGCTGGACTACGCAAACAGTCATTTCTGTGCTGCTTCGATGTTTGCATTCGGGGTGTTAGTCCAAGTGATATGCAATTTGTTGTTATACCCTGGACCCCTGATAAAGTCACTTGACCAGGCAAGCAGCAGGATTTGTGCTGTCAGATAGGAAGTAATAAAACTGGCGAGCACACATCACCAGCAACCTCACTGAGTGCAATGACAGCAACGTTTTCTAAACACATCCAAAATATCCCAGCTGGGCAGTTAATACTGAATGACTTCATGATGTGCCGTTACAGCGGGGCTGTTTAGGAAGGTCACAGTTGTTGATAAGCTTACAGTTTGTTAGAATGGCTAACAGGGGTGAACATCACAGCTCAGGCTCACTGCAGTTATGTTAATGTGATAAGTGACCGCAGCTAATTGCTATTTTTTTTACAAACAGCACCTTGGATCGATGGCATCTGAAATATGTTTTTGTAGCTTATGCATCAAGATGAGCTTATGGTTGATTTATCTCTCAACAGGTAACCCCTCCCAGTCCACTTCACTGCACTACATGAATCCCTACCAGCTAAATGCTTACGCCATGGCCTTGAAGGCTGTTGGGGAGATCATTCAAGACTACGACAGCGACAAGATGTTCCCGGCTTTAGGCTTTGGTGCCAAACTGCCGCCCGATTGGCGGGTGTCACATGAGTTCCCACTGGTATATCTCCCTCAGCTCATGCTACCTGTTTAACCGAATAATTTCTCACTTTGACAATAACTACAGTGAATATTGTTTATGTTTATTTCACTTTAAGGATCTTGATCTGGATCTTGTTTCTATTTTTATGCTTTTCAGAATGGAAACATTGAAAATCCATACTGCAATGGTATCGAAGGCATCTTAGAGGCATACCACCAGAGTCTGAAGACAGTGCAGCTGTATGGGCCGACAAACTTTGCTCCTGTGGTGAACCATGTTGCCAGGTGAGAGAGCCATGGTAGCTGGTGAACAGCTTTTCTACTCTAACAGATGCTATTTCATTCATTTAAAACATCTGTAGAGAGGCATTTTTGGGACTTTGCACATAAGTTAAAGATATTTTACATACAAATTAAAAAAAATTCCATAGTGGATTCTTTATGATCCCCTTTCTTTTTTTCTTCTTCTTCTTTTTTTTTTAGCAGCAGTCATTTTTGTTTTATCCCTGTGGATTTTCCTCCTGTGGCAACTTTTAATGCTCTTGTTTCTGTTATTACGATTTATACATTATTTATTTCCAAATGCTAAAAACACAGTAATACAAAAAACTCTGCAGCTCAGAAAGATTATCTCAGAAACTTATTTTTTTTAAAACAATTTATATGCAAACACAGGGTGCTGCACCCAGCAGCCTGTGTTACAGTCTGCTGGGTGTCTCAGATCGAATCAGCTGTTGTGTGGAATTTATTGGCATAAATAGTGAGATTATCATTTCATTATAACCTTGGAGTTAAAAAACCAAAACACTCAACTTCAACATTTTTGACGACACTTGCTTCACAACAAACAGCATATGATGAATTTTAATTGGCTCACAGCAATCAAAAAGCAATCACACATATAGCCAGTGAAATAAATGACCGACAGGCTAAGTCATATATTTTGACCTGTCAGTGTATTTTACACAGCCGTGGTGTGACGGGACTCTCTCTGTGTCACTTTTTGCCCTCGCTGGCACATTTGTTGAACCACATCCAAACAGCTCTCCATCTGATTAGGCGATGCTCTAATTAAAAATTTAATTCTGATAAAAAAGGTGTCACACTTTTTTAAGCTGTGGTTTTTCGGCCAGTTGGTATTTAGCATTTGAATAAGTCAGCTGATTTATAAAGAGATTTATTTTAACAAAGAAATTAATCAAACGGTGAAAGAAGGCTTTGTTTTAAATCTGTTTGATCGAATTAATCGCTCTGCTCTCATGGGCTGTTTTATTGCGCGTTATCTGAAGTACAGCGATGACAAAGAACATTTTTTTTATTGAATTTGCATGTAGTGAGAGTGCTCGATAAGGCGTGCGCTGTCATCTGTTTATTTTCCACATCGGTGTTTTGATCAATTCATTAATAAAGTCAGATTAGTTTGTGTATTAAAATGATAACACAACATTTTGTAATGATGGCTTCTATCTGTGTATGCAGATACGCAGCGGCGGTGCAGGATGGCTCTCAGTACTTTGTGCTCCTCATCATCACAGACGGCGTCATTTCAGACATGGCCCAGACCAAAGAGGCCATTGTAAATGTAAGAATGGGGAAGTGGGAGAGCATTTCCTGTACTACAAAAAAAAAAGGCTAGATACATCCAATTTGTTTTGGCGTTAATGAGGACACCTTTGAACTTAATGATGCTGTGTGGCGTAGGCTAAAGGCCATTATTTAAAGAATAATTTATCATTTAAGAACATAAAAGTGCTTCCTGGAGATATAAAAATCGAAACAGCCTTATTTCTGTGCCCGACTACAGAGAGAAGCTGATCAAACCTTGTTCCCTTCACTCTACTCTCTCCCTGCCATTAACATTCATATGTCAACATGCTCCTTTGCTTAGAGGGGACTATGTGCACTTGTTTCTCAGCAAAGAATGAGAGCATTCACTGTTTTCTGCTGTCAGTAACCAGTTCTTCTCTCCTCTGCTCCCTGTTTCACCATATCTGTATATGTATGTATATGTGTGGGCAGAGGGGAACATGGAGTAGAGCAGAGCAGACAGATGTAGTGAAGATTAAAAACAATAGTTGAATTGCCAGCAGCTCGTTGCTGTCAGTGCTGATAGAAGCGAGGCTAGTACTGAGCTGAGAACTAGCAGCTCCTGCTGATAATGTTACAGCTGCACCTTCTAACAAGCAAAGGACGGGCTTTGACCTATTCACGGTGCCACAGAGGAAATTCTCCTATACGCACCACAAGAGGTTACTTTGTTTATCTTCATACAAGCTTGTAGTAGTAAAGACCGCAATCAAACTCATTTTTCATCAGCATGGAGCAACAAAACTGGTGAAGTGTAAAATGAAGTGCAAAAATAAATGTTGTTTTTAGTTGATTTTAGGCGGGATTATGTGGTTAAGTGTGCACTGATTGCCTGCCAAACTCAAGGTTACAGCAAGAGGGCATGGCAGCCTGTTTCGCTGTTTTCTAGCTACAATGACCTAATCAACTGTTGGCGCTAACTTTTCATGAGGTATCACATAAAAGTCTACTGATTGAAAAAATTATATATAGCTCTGTTGCTCAGTACGTCCTCAAATGTCTTATTTAGTTTGACTTGCTGACTGACAATCAGTGGACGTGTTAGCTGCAGTTATTCAGCTGCACTTGGAACAAATAAATTGTTATGTCTCCGATCAGCTGTAGCATGCCCTAAAAATCCTCTGTGGTTTTCTCTTCAGTCCATAGGACAGCACTGTGATTTAATAATGGCCGCTGTTCTGCAGTACGTACAGCAAAAGGACTGAAATAATGGCTTCAAGCAAGCCGCATGTTTAGTACTGCAATTACACGTTTACTTTCTCATCAATGATACAGAGACCATTAAATTACCTTAAGGTATTTCCTTTCTACCAGTGGACTATTAATAAATACGTGATGCGAAAAGATGAAGGGCATCCGGCGTAAAAATTAGCTAAATCAAATATGCAGAGTTCCCCGCTGTGGCGACCCCTTGTGAATAAGACAGCAGCTGAAAGTTTTGCTTATTTATACTCCCTCACTAAATAAAGCAGCACAGCATTGTGTATTATTCCCCAAAGCCCCCCCCCCAAAAAAAAAAATCTTGTCCTCACCCCTTTCTTTCCCCAGCTTAAAACAGTAGGTGGCCGCTGTTCTCCCCTTTTCCTTTTCCTCCGTCTCTTCCCCTTTTCTTCCACTCCTCCTCAGCCTGCCACAGGCACAGAACACCCAGCAGACTGGATTTAAAGGGAATTTGCGACTGTTAGTCAAAACATTAGAACAGCCACACCTTCCTTTTAAGATCTTGCCTGCTGCTCTATCACACTGCCTCCACCTCTTCTGATCTACTGATGCTTGCCGCTTCCACTGCTTGCCTTTTTACCCTCCACGGATCCCGGGCGAGGGAGGACACATGTGCTGAGGTTATATAAGCCTTTCTCATACATATTCATACTTGAAGAAAGACCTAAGAAACAGAGTGAGAGGAAGTGAGTGCCTGAGTTTATATTTGTACATATGTACATCAACTGGAGAGCTGTGTTTGCGGAATGTCTGGCTAACATGTGGACATGTGGCTTATCATGCGGGTTTATCAGCCACAACTGATTCTGCTACATTTGAGAAATCCACCTGTCAATCACTCAGCAGCCCCCTCCTCTGCTCACGGCTCAGGTTGCTCTGCCGCCTCATTTTCTTTACCTCTGTGGAATCATGAGTCTCCCTCGCTCACACATACAAAGACCTGCTGTCTCGCTCCATCTTTTTCCCACTCAGAGATCTAAACCTCTTTGTCTTCATCTGCACCCTCCATACTTCTGTCACCACATTCAGACTATAAAAAAATATCCTCTGCTCCCTTTGATTTCCTTCCTTTCTCATCTTCTACTTGTTATCTGTCGGTGCTTTGTGCGCTGTCTCTTTATCGGTGCAGGGACCCAACAAAAGCACTTCACTTCACAACCATTTAACCTCCATTTTTTTTTGCACTGTTTGGAAATGGGAGCGCGTGCTGATGTGAAATCAAGTTTATGGTGCAGAGAAATGAGCCATGTTGAAAGAAAAGTGAAGTTATGTGGACGTGGCTGCAGTTTTTTAAGTTAATTATCTTCCTTAAATAGAAGGACATAATTTGAGTTTCAGAAGTAGCAGCTGCTGGATCTCTGAACATAGCACAGCTAGTAAGGGCGACACAGCCCACTGCTTTTCAATGATTCTTACAGGATTCAAATTCCTGTAGTAACAGTTTTCGTCTATGACATGACCCTTTCAGCATGAGTCTGTCATGACCTGCATAATAAAGTCAAATATTATTAAACAGCTGTGTGATATACTCCACAACTTTAATTATACGCGACCTGGGGACATATTTATCACTCAGTATTTATTTTTGAACAAATGGGTGTTTGTTTTCTGACAGAGGCTCACACACCCCAAAAAAAAATCAGCCTCAATAAACAGATTTTTTAGTAAAAGCAACTGAAATATATAAAATCAGAGATTTATTTATTCAAATAAATAATCATTAAGGGAAATGAGCATGATGTAAACTGAATGTATACCAATGAAGGAAATCTCATTTGATGTTTATGGGTAAGTAGAGTAGTTAAAAAACTGCATTTTGGCAGAACTGATGTATATAACAGCTACTCTGAGGCTTATTGACTTTATAGTTATATTCAGCTACATCCTTTATCTAATGCAGCTTTTTCATACTTGCATCCTGGAAGTGAAAGCACAGAGTTTAAGGTTTTCATGTGTACTTTGTATGTCTATGTAATATCACATATTACAATCCTAAAGAGGATACTCAACTGAAAATATGAACCTACTCTTGCATTTCTCTGTAATGTAAGGAAATATTTATTATTATAGTGCATTTATCCATGGACTGCATGTCCCTTATCTTCTCTTTAACAGATGGACCAATCGCAACATATCGTTGCACGAACATCGTCACACATACAGCGATTATTAACCCGTGTATGTTTTTAAAAACATTTCTTGTAAAACCCAATTCTTTTTATTTTCATATCCATCATCCCCATGCAAATGCAATGTTAAATTCTCTGTTTATGTCTACTTGTGTTTTATAGTTACCATAATTTGCATCCACAGTGTAATTTTCTTCACGTCACCGCTGAATATGTAGAATCTGAAAAAGCACCATAGGCCAGTATAGTAGTAATAGGAAAAAATATACAGCTAGTGGCTCGAGCGAGGGACAAAAATGAACTATAGGCTGACCTGAATTTTTTGTGGGAGGAGTGGTCTTTCTCGTAATGTACATATATCTGTCACACAGACACTGTCATGTTAGTAATCACTGTGATGCTGTTGCTTGGCTGAGAAAACTGTATCTGAGATATAAAGAACATTTCTGGGATAAAATCTGATTACATTCAACCACATTCTTCATAATTACAGTCAATACTAGTCTGTCAAGATGTGAATGAGAGTAGGCTGTTTTGTTAAATAACTGGCTGATGCAGCTGTGAACACAGAATACACTCTGACATTTCAAAGGTGATGTCTGCACTCACTGATAATTGTGTTATTTTTAAAGTGTTCAATCCTAATTTTTCATCTGAGCTGACACCTGAGGCAGCCAATGTCAGACAGTGTAGTAACATAGCTGACCATGTGTGAATAAAATGGTTGCTATGCTAAACATAAATCCATAAAGCCCCTTAAGCTCATATGTGTAATTGCAATAACATGCACTCATCAAAGCACGCACGTGCCCGGCATTTGAATTTAAGAAGCACGCACAAAGTGAAGTTGCAAGTTTTGACTGACACTTTGTTTTGTTGTCTCATTAGACTGGATCTCTGCTGCAAAACAGGGTGACAGGAGGACTGCAAAAGTGGGGCATGGTGGATTGCCAGGTTATTTTTAGTGGCATTTGATGTTGAGATGTGTGTGTGTGTGTGTGTGTGTGTGTGTGTGTGTGTGTGTGTGTGTGTGTGTGTGTGTGTGTGTGTGTGTGTGTGTGTGTGTGTGTGTGTGGCTGCGCACACACTTACGGATATCTGCGAGTATGAGTGGGAGGACAGGCACTGACAGGAGTCGTGTTGAACACTGATAATCGCGTTGATGTGATGTGGCTGAGGTACTGAGGACACAAACTGCTCTCATCCCTGTGGGAAAAAGAGGTTGCCTGATTTGCCACAGTACATTTGTCTTGTGCCAGCAAGTTTAACCCTCGTGATGTGACTGCTTTGTGAAAATATGTGAGTCTAGGAAACTTTATTAGATATAACGGGAGATTTTGCTTTGAGCTTTCATGGTGTCATTTATGTGGAAAGGCCACTTCTAGACATTAATGGGTGAAGTACATTGCTTAGAATATTAATTTGTGTCTGATATTAATTTCTACAACATGTAATTATACAACATTGCACTTATCTTGGTTGCAAACTGCACAAAGGCTAGATGGGAGAAAACGTGCTGTCCAGATGAGCACTGAAGAACCTTCCCCCTTTAGCAGATATCCTGATTGTGAAAATGGCAATAAAAACATACAAATATGGGTGGGGCAGTGGTTAGCATTGTTGTCTAACAGCAAGAAGTTAGTGGGGTTAAGATAAATTGTGAATGTGAGTATGAATGCTTGCTTGTCTCTCTGTGTAAGCCCTGTGACAGGCAGCAGGTCTGTCCAGGATGTTCCCCGCCACTCTTCCCATGGCAGCTGAAATAGGCTCTACTCCCTCTGCCACCCTGAATGGATAGTTGGATGGCTGGATTGATGGATGGTTAGGTATCTCAGCATCTTCTTCACTGGAACTCAATTTGTTCAATCAGTTATGATTCCAGGGGTTGATGTATCCTATAAAGACTTTGGAAAGCTTTGCTGTAAGCATCACTCATGTGGAATGTCTTGTTGGACAGATGATGTACTGTTCAAATGTTGTAGAACAAATTAAAATGAAATAAGAATGCTTTCAAATCGAATGTGATGAATATTTAATGTCATACAAAGGGCAGTAAATAAAAAGAAATACATAAATTCAATCAATATTTGCTACAACCGCCATTTGTCTTCAAAGCAGTACCAGTTCTCTTTGGTTCACTTGCAACACTTTCAAGGTACTGTGCAGGTAGGATGTGGTGAATATATGTTTTCATATAACTCTAGACTGACTGCATTGAGATTCGGGCTCTTTATTTGTGACACTTATATGGAATACATTTGTAACCAGTACGATGGTTCCCTAGTGGTAAATGCAAACTTATTAAGTGTCACGATAGAGCGATACAGTTGTTAAGTGGCAAGAAACATCACTTCAAAGCAATGAGGTTCTGGGTTCAAATTTTATGGGTGACTTTTCTCTTTCTCTTTATCTATCTGGGCCTCCCCCGAGTACTTTGGCATCCTAATTAGTCTAAAGACATGCAATTTAATTGGTGATTGTAAATAGCCTGCAGAGTTGTGGTCAATAATGTGCATAGATAAAGTGATGCATGAGTCATTAAATGTGGCGTGTAGTCTAAAGTGCATTAAGTAGCCAACAAGACGATGAAAGTACTATATAAATGCCAGTTTATTTCCAGGTGCTTTTTGGTTGCACGCTGCACGTGTTTATATCTCAGTTGGATGAAGTTTATTTTTGCTTTTTCTTTTCATCTACCTGTTTAAGTGAAAAATACCAGCAAATCTAATGAATGAAGGGAGACATACACACCCACAGAGGCTCTGTCACACAGACTGGTAAATTACAGCACAGTGAGAAATAATTTAGGAAATGTTGCAGCACCATATCATTTTCTGATCTGTTCATTTATTTTCCATCTAAGGTTTGTGCCGATATCGTCCACAGTATTGAGACTAACTGCACTTGACTTGAGCCCTGTGTGGCCTGGGAGTGGCTGGGTGGGTGAATGAGGATGGTTGCTCTAGTGACTCTGTTGGCACCTCCTCCCTCTCCCTCTTCTCCTGGCTCATAAATGCGACCATCCAGCTGTTTTTCCCTTTAGTCATCAGCCAGCTTCAACATTCATCCAGGCAGCAAATTCCAACATAAACGTCTACAAATATTTGTGTGAAAATAAAAAAATCTGCCAGTTTTAGCTATTAAAACAGCATCAGATACCAGTGTGGCATTTCAGATGGCACTGCTAGTGTTTTCATTGAGTTAATCTCCATTCCTCAGTCTGACAATCAGCATTTAATGGTCCGTTGCACCAGCCTCTATATAACGGCTGGTGTCGTTCAAATGACAGAAAATTAGATTCTGAAATATCAAATATCTGGGATAAGTTTAAGAACATAAAGATTTTTAGCATTAGGATATCATTTCATTAGCTTTTCTGTCTGACTTCCTGCTTCTGTTGCCCCCTCTTATTTTTTCTCTGAAAGTCTGTTCTTACCTAAAGGTCATTTAGCTAGTTAAAGGTTGATATAGACCTTTTCTGCTGCTGCAATCTGCTGCATGTAAATGAGCGTGTAACTAGTGCAATGTCATTGTGTCGCAGTAATGGGCACAAGGGGTTAGTGGAAATGGTGACAAGCTATGTGAACGAGAAAAAACTTCAGTTGTTTCATTTCTATTTCTCTGCAGGGTGCCAAGCTTCCTATGTCAATCATCATAGTCGGAGTGGGTCAGGCTGAGTTTGACGGTATGTTAGCTTTAAATTCTGACCTTCAGAATGATTGAAATTGTAAAGACCTGGTTTTATTAAGGAGGTAAAGCTTTTGATAGCATTTGTGTGCGTGTCAAAATAAACTTGTGATCAAAATTATTATTATTAAAATACATTATGCATCATCTTCTGGAGTAATAAAAGAATTGATATATCTGTGAAACAGCCTATATCAGCCAATGAAATCAGCCAACCAATGTATCAGTCATTCTCCACGAATAAATGACAATTTAATTCAACTCGCAGTCTGTTATAATAAGAGCTGGTTCTAACCTCTCTGCCACTAATTCTGAGAAATACCAGAGAGAAAATTACTGTACAAACTCATTTGTCTCAGTAGAGAAGGGAATGCGGAGGTGGATGCAGGCATAATTGTAGAAGAAATGGCTGGGGTTAATTGCTGGGTTTGCAGTATTTAGTGCTGATGATTCTAAATTGCACAGTCTATATTAAAGGACTTATTAGTTGATTAGGCATGCAAAAAAGAACGATTATAGCTTTTACCAGTGCAAAAAGATCGTATTTAATTTTTGTCATCTGTGATAAATAAACCTTTTAGTGTAAGAAGCTTTTGTTGTAAAGGCAGCTGTCTATAACAAGTTTTCACACTGTCTGTGTGAACTTGTGTCTTCCAGCTATGGTGGAGCTGGATGGTGATGACATCAGGATCTCATCCCGGGGGAAACTGGCAGAGCGAGACATAGTTCAGGTGACTGGCCTTTAGAGCATGAAACAAAGTTTGGCTGTATTCATTGCGGCACTGAGTCTGAGAATCAGTGTGAGGTCAAAGGTCATAGAATTTACACCGAATATCTTCTGTCAGTGAAGAGAGAGAGAGAAAACAACGTTGAATTATATCACCCCCATGAATCATTACAAGCAATAAAAAAGAGTAAAAAAAAAAAAAAGGTCTTCTAAGAGTAATTTATCAAACTATAGAGGGAAAAGATGTCTTGTTGCTCACACTCATTCATTCTCCTAAGGGAAACCATATCAGAGGATTAGTGACGGATGAGCATCCTAAAGCTTTCAGGATCCTGCAAATGTTGACTAACATAGGGGCTTAAACATGAACCTCAGGGATTTCTCCATTCGGTGTTCCACCCTGCTCTCCAAACCTGCTTGTGTACGGTGTCAAAAAGTATTAGGAGCTTTTCATCGATTACAACAGTTGTCCAATAAGCCTGGATGATATTATATCAGGCAGGCAAAACCATATGCTCTTTAATACAGTTTCCCACATAACACCACTCAGTATCGACAAACTTTAAATAATAAATCACTGATGTCATTTCAAATCATTTTTTCGTCTGTTGTTTTTCCTCAGTTTGTTCCTTTCAGAGATTACATGGACCGGACAGGTAACCATGTGCTAAGCATGGCACGACTTGCTAAAGATGTGCTAGCAGAGATCCCTGACCAGTTCATCTCTTACATGAAGAGCCGGGGGATCAAACCCAACCCGGCGCCGCCTCCCTACACACCGCCGGGACACACACATCACCACACTCAGATCTGAGGCCCTCCTCTTTGGCTTTTCACTGAGGATTGACAATAAGCAGCAGCTTCTCAGAGTCCAGTGGGAACTCTCTGCCTCCTGGGGGGTTTTTTTTGTTTGTTTTTTTGGTGCAAATAGGAGAAGGGGTACCATGAAACGGGTGTTGAATTTTGTGCTGTACACTTCAATGACTGTTGGAGTAGTACTTTCTGTTTTCCTGTGATATATTCCTCTGTTTGGTTTCTCTTGAAGAGAGACTACAAACCTTTCAGGACTCGTGGGTAAAAGCCTTTTAGGCAGTGACTGTTTCATGTCCAATATGACAGCAGGTTGGTTAAAAACGATCATGTTGTGGTTAAAACTTGTGCCTGTTTGTGGTTGTTTCTCTAAGTGTATCAGGACATGTGAACTTTAACCTTAACCTTGCTCGTCAGTCACTGGTGTGGCCTAATACAGTGATATTTTTTAGGCACCTTTTTCCCTTCTGGAATAAGTTTTTATATTGGGGAGTATTTCTGTATCTGCTGATGCAACCGTTACAAAGAAGGAAAAGCTGTAAGAGTGTCGTTTACAATTTAATACCCTGAAGATTAATCAGGCTTGTCATACCATGACACTTCGCCACCTGTCCTTCAGAGATTTAGTGCGTAAATGTTTATAAGAGCATGTCATATAAGAGTTTAAGGCACATAATCCAGTATTTATTCTCAAATGTTATTCAGAGTGGCATGGACCTTTGATAGATTGTTTGAACACCATAAAAACCTACCCATTTTGAAGTGGTCAGCAGTTATTTTCAGTGAGTTTGATTGAAAAGCACATGACTACACACAAGTATAAGAATTATGAAGATAAAAGGTCATCCCCACTTAATCATTGTGAGTGCTGCTATTCATTGTGTTTGAAGAGAGTACAACTGAGATATTTTTGGACCACAATCGAAGGTGCACATAACGTTCTGCATACAAGTTACGATAAGTTACATACGGAGGCTTTTTCACCACAGGATGTGTTGCACATGAAGAGCATTAACTACAGGCCCATTTCCAAAAAAGTTGGGAAGCTGTGTAAACTGCTAATAAAAACAGATTGCAGTGATTTCTAAATCATTGACAGTAATCTCTAGATTTATTTGAAAGTGCTACAAAAAGATAACATGTCTGTTGAGACAGAGAAATCGTTCTTTGGGGGGAAAAAATTAGTTCTTTTTGAATTTCATGCCGGCAACAGTCTTCGAAAACTTTGTGTCCGGGCCAAGAAAAAAATGGGTACGTTGTGTTGAGGCTGAGGCTTTCAGTGTGACTGCTGTTCTTCATTTTGTGTCAGCAAAGAGCTTCACATGAAGGTTTCTCCTGGTAAATAAAAAATAAGGATTTCTTATAATTCTATAATATTGTAATGTCTGGAGAAATCTCAGTAATACAGGGACTGGGCCAACACCTTGTGTTGTGTGACAACCATGAAGTTCAACCACTTCAGGTGCTCTGTATTTAAAAACAGACACAGTTCTGCGGAAAGAATTACTGCCTGAGATCAGCAAAACTGTAAAACCCAGAAAGAAGAAATTTAGAAGCAGGAGCTACAAACTGATCTGAGCGTGGCTGAAAGGAAAGACGATGTAATGCTGTGGATTTCCCTTGTTTAAATATTTCCTGAACAATCTTTAAACGTTGCATCTTTCACAACTATCTTGCCTTAACCGGCCATATCCGCACAGCTAACAAGCAGATGCTGCATAAGCTCATTGCTAATTTGCATGCAGTTACACCATGTAAGTACCAAGGCTGTTTCTCAGATGTTATTGCTTATCCCATATTTACAACCTAACAAAATGTGCTTTTAACAAAAAAGAAATCAAAGTTTAAAGTAAAGCAGCTGTTAAGCTGTCAGAGTGCAGTAAAGCAGAAGCACAACACGTGACTCTGGATGTTTAAATTGCAATTTTGTTTATGTTTGTCCATATTTCAGAATAGTCACTCCCGTAAACAGGCCCTTATCCCACCTTTTTTTAAATATTGCTGGCATTGAAGCGAAAATAACTTTTTTCCCCCCAAAAAATCACATTTTTCCATCTCATTACCTGATATATTGTCATTTTAATGGCAATAATCACTGCATTCTGTTTTGATTTATATTTTGCACAATGCCGAGTGGTTTTGGAAAAGATTGTGATTTATTGTAATAGCTTTTAACCATTGAATCCTATAGACTTTCCTTTTTGCTTATTTTAAAGTGTACCATAAATATAAAATGTACAAGACTGTTCATTTTTAAAAAAGTAAATTGGAGACCAAAAAGGAGGATCACACATTTTAACAAAATAATTATATTTAAATACTAGCCAGTGCTAGCTTTCCAACCTGACCTGATCTGAGTTTTATAATCTCCCGCATATTAACTGTCGAGCACTTGCTTTGATTTGCCGTTTTTTAAAAATAAAACCAATAATGTTATTAGCACATATATGGATAGCAAAGGGTTTTGTTTTAAATATAATCCCGCATTTTTTCTAATATTTTACACTGACAACTATTAGGACAACCGAGTGTCCAGTAGTTACATAAATATGTTCCCTAACTCATTTTTTGTCCTAGTGGCAGGTTATTTTATCCTTGATGCTATTCTTAACACGCCACCTCTGCAGCCCAGACACTTTCACTGACGCTGAAAACCTGTAAGCCCCTGGTGATCACGCATCAGCAGCCACAAAAGCTCCATCCTCATAAACTCCTCCCGAGAGATTTTCATGTAATATAGAGCCGTCCTCCCTGCGCTGTACAACAAGTATCTTCTGGCAAATAGTTCAAAAACAGTTTCCAAAGCTTCACGATTTATTACATTTAGTGGGCAAGAAATTCTTTAATCTGTGCAAAATACTTTCATGTTTTTGTTTTAATTTGGCTGTCGCATCTCCAGTTTTACAGAGTTTATAAGATTCCTCTTTCCACAACAATGCAACAATATTCCCTACAGTCCTTTGATTGTAGCTGTAAAATAATGAAGTCAAAGGATTTTTGTAATGAAAGAAATTGAAATGATATGATCCATTTAAACATTCTTTTAAACATCATACATACACAATACATATAATATGGGATTACAGTCATAAAAAGACAGAATATATTGCATCTTTCATCTGATAAATCACAAAGTATTTATGCTTTAGTCAATTTCAGTATTTCAGTGTTAGTATTCGGTGTTTAGTATTCATTAGCAACACCACCTGCCTCTCTCTACTTTAAGCTTTGTTTACTTAAGGGACAGGAAACATCGCTACATTTATATAAATCACTGAGGAGGGCTATAATTGAAAGCAGCCATATATATGCTGCATAAAAATGGATTTGAAAGGGAGGCGGAGGCTTCTGCGTCCACTTTTAGTTCATTCCATCATTCATAACGTCATCGTTGCATAGGTAGTTTGAAACGGGACCCAATTTTGGTCAAAATTGAAATATGTTATTCTATGGTCAGGCTGGAAAACAGCGATTGCAGACTAAAGCACAACCAAATCTTGGACACGTCTGCTTTAAAGCCGGGGACTGGGTCTGTGACCAGGTGACTTCAAAGCCACTTTGGTGATAAAATTACTCTAGGATGGAGTCGGTCTGCTATCAGTTTGTGACTGAACGGGGTCAAGCTGGGAAGTACATCTATTAATGGTCATACGGCAAAAACTGGAAATATGCTGCCATCTGCATTCACAGAAATTCACATTGAATAGAAATTTGAATTCCATCCATCCATCCATCCATCTTCTGCCGCTTATCCGGGGCCGGGTCGCGGGGGCAGCAGCCCAAGCAGAGAAGCCCAGACCTCCCTCTCCCCAGCCACCTCCTCCAGCTCATCCGGGGGAACACCAAGGCGTTCCCAGGCCAGCCGAGAGATATAATCTCTCCAGCGTGTCC
>VURO01020735.1:0-10005 GCA_015108175.1 Pelvicachromis taeniatus
GATCGGCCCCAGTAAAGAGGTTTGGGCGTTGGAGCATCAGAGAGATTTTGCATACAGCTGTATTCAAGTCCGAAGCAACTCTGCTGACAGGCTGGAGGTGTGTTTTTTGGAAATTAAGGCCAAAGAAAAGCCTACATACAATTTCATATTTTACATGATTAAATCAGGTGTATTTGAGTTCAAAATAAAGTAAACCTCAGAATGAAATAGATAAAGCTAAATGCAAAAAGGATGACGGTTTCAACTTTAATCTTGTGTGTTCAAGGTGCTGCTTTCAAACCAACAGACCAATGTCCAGGAGAGAGAGGTTTCTTCATATCACTCATTGATTATTTTAAATCAAGGACAAGAATGTAAAAAAATGTAGCCTACTAAATGATTTATCCCAAACACCCTCGTTCTTTAACTGAGAATATAAGGTTAATAGGTGGTCTATAGTAGGCTTGTTTAGTAGCAAATGTTCTTAAAATTTAAGATGATTTATGAGATGAAAGGCCCTCCTGGTTTGCAGATTTTCAAAACTGCACATGAAAAGCTGGAATACACAGGCCTTTTTTTTTTCTTTTTACTTTTTCAAAAAAAAAAGAGAGTCAGAAAACAGTCAAAAAACAAAAAAAACAAGCCAGCCATAATGCCCTTAAAATCCACACAATTTCATATCCAAAATAACTCACATGACAGTAATGTAGCTGCGGATGAGGTTGATGAGGTCGTAAACTGAGGTTATGGTTCAGCCATTGTTTTCATCCCCGCTGATGCAGTCCTTCCTACTGGTACAGTGTGGTGCACATTGTGTCTAGTGGGCTTTGTGGAGTATCTGGGGGAACTGTTTAGACCCCCATAAGAAGATTAGAGATGATTGGTTTTATTGACTGGTCTGTGCTGCGGTTATCAGGGCGACTCTCAGAGCACGGAGCCACGCTTTTGTCTGGCCCTCATTGTTCTTCTCAGCCCAAGACCCCGCGCTGATATGAATTTGATATGACAGTAAAGTGCCAATTATGTACATACATGCAAGGCCCCGCTCCTTTTCAGCTCTTCGCGGAGAGGACAGGCAGCGAGGTGAAGAAGAGGAGACTGACTAGATAAGGAGAAGGAAAATGTCGAAGTGTTAGCAGGCGGACTATGAGGATAATTTCCTGCAACAATATAGTGTGTGTTGTTTTCCTGATCCTTATATTGTCAATAAAACATTGACACTGGAGCACCGATAAAGAGGATGTTTCTGTGCAGCGCTGTCATAGCTGATCAGGTTACTAAATAACAGGAAACATGAATATTAAAGTGTTTTATTTTCTTTGCAGCACAAACTAAACAAGTTGAATTTTAGTTGATTAACCTGCTAGATTTTAGGTTTGTTAATGTACTCCCAGTATTGCAATAAAATGCTGTAATAGCTTTATTTGATAATGGTACATGAACATTTCAGATGTGTCTGATCATCATTTTAAATTAGGTAAATTTAACTTGGCATGCATCATAATAATTGACATCATAAAAGAGACAGCTGCTTGACATGTGTGCTTGCTTGGGAGTGTGTGTGTGTCTGTGTGTGTTTGCGCACGCGCGCGCGTGCACGTACATCTGCATTTCGGTCTTCCATTTGAAATCAAAGTTGGAAACGTTGTTCAAGTCCATTTCTAACTCCCTTTTATCCGTCTCTTCCTTTTTTCCTCTTTTATGTACTCGTCTTGGAAAAAAGGTGTTAAATCATCTAAATCATTCCCTGGCTATTATATCCAATTAATGCCTCCTCATGGTGTTTTATTGTGTTATAAACTGCTATTGCTTGTGGTTCAGTAGACAAACACAATGTGTGTCTGTGCCGCCTGCCACCGGGGCTGGCTGTGGCTGTGCTGGGGAGGGACAGAGGGGGACTTGGCCACTGCCCATGGGGGCCCTGGCCACTCTAAATCAGTTAGTTTTGGAGGAGATCCTAGTCGGCTTTTTAAGAGGGTCCATTATAGGCTTGTTAATGCCTCAGCCGAGGGGGAAACACTACTAACTGCACTCAATTCCCCACACACTCAGTCTCCTTCTCACTCACTCACACAGACACATACACCTACGAATGCACACACCCGTTTTCTTCTCCCCCTTTGCTGTGTGTCTCTCTTGAGATGTGAGTGACTGCGTGTTGTCTCCTCTCTGTATCTAGTGTGTTTTTCGATCACGTGACACACCCATCTCTGCCTCTGTCTCCTGTTCATGAATTTCATGGGTTTGGCCTTCACTGAAAGCAACACAATATCACAAAGTGTACTCTTCTCTTCCATTGATCCGAGCGCTGTGAGTCTGAATGTGTTATTTTGTGCGCACGTGTGCGGCTATGACCAGTGAGTGTGTGAGTGCAGTGTGTAAAATGTGTTAAACAGCTTGAGGGTTTCTTTGAAGATGTATTTTGGAGCCTAGAGGGGGATTCTGGAGTGTGTTATTGCATATTTAGGACAGTGTGCGAGGGTCTTTTGAGAGAGTATGTGTGTGTGAAATTTTAATTCACACTATAAGTGTGAAGCGGCTTAGTTCATTTATCACCGAGAGGAGATACCCAGAGAGCTGTTTCAACTCCCAGTAGGTCCTCTGTCACACCAAGCTCTGCAGGGTCCTAACTAGCCGCAAAACTAAAAACTACAAAGTTCATCGAGAAACGATTGCTCTTTGGTAATCCCAGGTCCTGTGGGGTTTTTTTTTCCTTTGCATTTTCTAAGTGCTTTATGTTGAATTCTGTGTTTTTCAGTGGTCACGCTTGCTTTGTTCTGCTTGAGCTATAGGCACTGATATTGCCACACCTGAGGTGCAAGCCAATGTCCTCCATCTCTGCATTCTGAACTGTTGTCAAGGAAAGGTGCCTCTCGGTCGCCCTGGAAACCATGCCTCCCAGCATGCTTTGTGTGAGTGACAGGAGGAAGGTGTGACAGAGTGAGAGCTTTGTGTGAATGGACATCCAAAGCCCTTTCTGTTTGTTAGCAGAACCCAAATGCGCCACTCTTTTCTTCACACGCTTTAAGATTCTGAAAGTAATAATATTACCAATCACAGTTCATGTTGCCATTTCAACAATCGCTCCATCCAACATGTATGGAAAGACTTAAAGATATGTTGTAATTATGTTGTTGTTCCTTTATTGTTATACTTGTTTTCAGGGATAAGAAGTGCACATTTTCTATGACAATAGCTGCAACATAATTTTGCAGTGGAGGGGAACGAGCAGGATAAGTGGCTGCCATGATTGGTTACAGCAGTGGCAGTCTGTGTTCATCTCACTCCCCTCTGTGCTCGCTCATGCGAGACGCTCCGAGAGCGTGTCCTCCTTGGAGAAGACATGCGTGTCCCTGTGTCCAGAGCACGCAAGTCTGCTTTCACCTCTGAAGCGAGTGCAACACTGAAGGTAGTTTTGAATCGTATTGTTTTTCCGTGTTCCTTTCTCTGTGTGTTTGCACTGTAGTTTACAGTCTGCAATAAACACATGCCTGTACACCAGTGTGTCGGTGTGCAGGAAAAGAATCAGCTCCCACAATTCCGATCTTTTTCATGTGCATGTGCGCGTGTCTGCATAGTGTTCAGTCTTAGAAGCCTGATAAAGTGTGAAACCAATAACTGATAAAGTATCAGACAGCGGGCAGTACTGTCCGGTGGTGAACCTGGAAATGGACCTTTTCCTGAACACTGACCAGATAAGCAAAATCAGAAATAACTGACACCAAGGAGCATCTGTCAGGTCTTACTGATATGTAGTCTAACGCTCAGTTCAGCTTCAGCTTGTGTGGCTTTTTGCACATCCTTGTTTTCTGCTTCTTGCTATAAAAAAAAGCTGCAACATCAAATATGCTGCATGATAAAAGCGCCTCAATGTGCGGCAGCTTCTTGCCGACATAAGTGATGTAGACAACAGTGGCATTGCAGATAATGTAATCATTCTGCAAGTCTCTCTTGATTACATCAATACAGTTTCACCTGTATTTCTCCATCCTCCCTGTCACCAGTCACTCCAACATGCCTCGCCAGTCTCTTAGAGCTGCTGCTGATTGCACTTATCTGAAAACTTTATTGGCAAACAGGCTTCAATTTCTCAGCCTCACCAAACCGCAGTCAAGATATTTTGAAAAATACTCCATTAATCACAAATCCCCCAATCCCCACATCCATCCACACATTGTCCCACCCCATTATCATTATCACCATCTTATCACCACTTTGTCATTAGCTGTGTCTAACTGTGATGGCGCCAGTGTTGTTTTTCTTGTACTGTGTGTGTGTGTGTGTGTGTGTGTGTGTGTGTGTGTGTGTGTGTGTGTGTGTGTGTGTGTGTGTGTGTGTGCTTTCAGATATTTTCTCTCAGAAGATGGTGCTTTATTTGGTGCGATGGTGTGTCTCAGACACATATAGCACACACATTATGAAATACATTTGATGTTATTTGTTGTCGGTGCCATGGGAAGTGTAATCTTTGAGTGAAGAGATGTGCATGAATCTATCGGGGAGGTAATATCCCTGAACAGAATCTATTTTGGTCTTCCTCTGATCTTCATATTTTCTCTTCCTTTAGTTAAAGTCTTCTCATCTGACCAACCAGGATTTCTGTTCTGTCCTGTCTTTCTGACCTCCTACTTCTTTTTACCTCATATTTTTATTTTAAGTGTTATCTCACCATTAGCCTACTTTAGCTCTCCTCTCCATCCTGCATGCCTCAGCAGCCTCTCCTTCCTGTCTGTCTGTGTTGGCATGAGCCTCCCTGGCTCTGCCCCCGCCTGCCCGCACTTTATGCTGATTGGACCAGCTGTTCCACTTAAATTCACCATGGCAACCACAACCTGTCGCCTAGCAACCCTGCTCTTCCCCCTGATTCCTGCCAGTGTTCTCCACAGGCGGACAGGGAGAGAAAAGGAGAAGAAGAGATTGAAAATTCCCTCAGATTTTTTTTGTGTGTGTGTGCATGTGCATATGTGTAGGTGCGTGTTTGTGGGTGTGTGTTTGTTGTGTGTGTGTATTATACATGGGTATGTTTGGCCCTTGTACTGATGAGATGGTTAGATGCAGCCTGTGTTTGCATGTAGGCCAGAGGGACCTTCAGTTAACTCAGAGGGGTAGGCATAGATGTATGAGCCAAATTAAGATTTGTGTGTGTGTGTCTGTGTGTGCACTTGTGAGTGCAGTTTTTTCTGTGTGTGTGTGTGTGTCTCCTTGTCTCCTGTTGACTGGACTTGTCCTCTCAGGCGTGATGAGAGCAAGGGTACACGCGGCCTCATGCTAAAGAATTCATGGTGCTACTGCTCTCAGAGGCCCCACTGTTAGAGTGGCCTCATGGTCCGAGCATACTAATCAGAAAGATGCTAGATAGATGGACACAGACACACAGACCCATCAACACCAAAATGGCCTGAGTAGGCACTCTGTTCTGACATGCTGTTATCCACCCATTTTAACTGTGGAAGATTACACAGTTACTAATAGACTTTTCCTGTTTCCCGGGAACCAATTCATGGTCAGGTAATCCCACAGCTCATCCCCAGCAGATGAACTCCTTTCCTGGGGGTAGTACCTGGAAGAGCACAAAGCTCCCCTCCGCCTCTCATAATTGGATCCCATACAATTCCAAAGTCGTCGTCTGGTTTGCTCTCACGTCACTTCTGTGTCAAAGAAACATTAGAGATCTCTTCCAGGCCAGCGGTGAGCTGCTTCTGTGTAAGACATGCAACAAGTGCTGTGTGCCGTCTGCACAGCCCCGATGTGTATTTTTGTTGAGGACATACACATAATTAATTACGAGTTTATTTTAATGTGTGTTCAGCTGCCTCCATCATCTCTGTAGAGAATTTAGCCTGGCTTGCTAATTAATCCAAGCAACTGAAACATGAGCAAACATGGATCTCACTAATCTCTATTTTCCCCTAGTCATATAACGTGCTGTCATGTTCCGGCCTATGAAATTACTGCAGACTTTTAAGACTTCAGGGCCCTTTGCAGTATGTAGGTGTCATCTGTGCAAGACAAACCTTGACAACCATGAAAGAAACGCTGCAAAATATTCATTTGTCTTAGGGGAGACATGTTCCCACATTCACGTGGATGATTTGAAGCTTTGACCAATAGGACTGACTGAACTTGTGGCAAATTTAAATAAAATGGGAAACAAACGCAAACTAAAAAAGCAAAAGTGGAAGGAAAGCAAAGGTGTACATCTGCATTTTCAGAACCTAAGAGCATCCCTCTGGTTTCATAGAAATCTTTTAGATATAGAGTACATTCACAGGAAATGTGTTGCAAAATCTGGTCTCAAACTGATTTCCACATACTTGGACCAAGATTTTATGAGAGACAATTCATAGAGGCTCATATGTTATAACAAAAGTAAAGGCATCTTTAAGTATCTTTAAGTAGACTAGAGTGGACTTCGTGTGCCTCAGTTGCTGGGCCAGTGCAAACCCAGATCCTGTTATCTATCATCTAAAAACATTTTTTACAGTGATGCTCTCAGTGTTTTTGCTCTTTATCCAGGTTTTGCCAGGTGAACTCAAGATATCTGTATCCACTATAAAAGGACAAAAGTACTGGGTCACCTACACATTACATCTACAGGAGCTGCTCAGCCTCTGTGCCACACAGCTCCTTGTGCACACTTTATGTGCTGATGTTAATGCCAGAGGTTTGGAACACTGCAGTTGCTGATTCAGCAGAGTGTTGGCAACTTTTATGCAGTCCACAACCTCGCACTGTAACTTCACATGGGCTACCACTTTGTGGTTGACTTGCTGAGCCTCCTAAACACTTCCACTTTGCAATAATTCCTCTTATCTAGAAGGGAAGAAATTCATGAACTTCTTGACTTGTTGCAGACTTGTTCTATTAGAGTACCACAGTAATGAGCTATTCGCAACGATCCATTTTTTTACAAATGCATATAAATGCAGACTGCATGGTTAGATGCTTGATTTTATACACCTGTGAGAAGGGGACTTATGAGCTGTGGCTCATCCCTTTGTCCATACAGTCTAACTAAAAGTGAATGTAGAGTTACTGTGGTTTTCATTTGATTGCTAAAATATTTTCTGCTTAATAGATAAGCATTTTGAGCACCCAGTAATAGTAAAAGAGAACTCGATATCATATAGTTTTACAGTTTGAATCTCATCTTAAGTCATGTTAAGTAACAGTGCGTTTTTTCCCCCATATATTTTCTTTTCTTTTACCAGTTTATTGACATAAAGATTTTATTCCATCTGGAACATCAGAATTTCCCTGCCATGAATTTGATGATTTATTAAAATCAAAGGCTAAAAGTATAACCTTTCATTCAGCATCATCAGCAGGTCAAATTATGGTTTATTGTGTTACAGCACTTTTTGAGCATAAAACACAAATTTGTAATAAACCTGCTTTCAGCAGCACGTTACAATACTGCTTTTGTGGGTGATTCACACACGGCTACTGAGAGTCTTTACCAGAACAGATACATCCCTAATGGTATTAGGTACACCTGTACTTTTACACTGTGCTTTTACAGCTCTGATAAAACCATCTGGCCTTTTGTGCCATTTTGTTCAAGGCTGTTGAATGTTTTTTCTTTTTTCATTTGTTGCCATCTCTCCACTAAAAAGACTATTTGAAAATGACCTGTTCTTTTAAAGGTCATCATGGATTGTTAACATGTTTTACATTTAAACAACTCTAACTCTAAAGTTTATGCCAAGAAACAAGATATTGCAAAACAATAAAAGACAGGACTGAGGCTCAAATTGGATGCTGATTGCATCCCGTACTAAAATGTTGAACTTCTGTGTGTCTTTCCTCTTTTCTTTGACTTTGTGGCATTTATACTCCTTCTAGCTCTTCTTGTCTCTCTTGCTTCTCCTCTCCAGGTCTCTCTCCCCCCTGCTTGCCTGTGAAGAAAACACTGATATGACCAGTGTCTGATCTCCAGCTTCTAATGCATGTTTTGGTTGACTGGTTTATAGATATCGCCCCGCGTTCACAGAATGTCAACACAGGCTGCCTCAGCAATTATGTATTTTTGAACTCTTTGTTTTCATCGACTTTCCCAAAAACGCTGCTGCCACGGGGTCAGAAATGTGTCAGGGTAATAGCTGACATCTTTTATAGCTAATCGCACACCAAGGCACACCGGTGCATCCACAGACACACAGAGACAGACCCAATCACATAACAGGAAAACTTTCTGAATATCACCACCACTAAAAAAAAGACCTTGCTATAAGTGATTTGCATAAGATGTTACATGCACCTTCCATTAAAGAATAGGACAAATGGAAACAAGCCAAGGCTCTTATGGTAATTGAAACAGGTTTCCTGAGAGGCTGCCAGTGGGCCCACCAGGATTTGAAGCAACACTTGGCCCTTCGTGTCAAAAGGGGCCCCAACAGCAATCTGTCTGATTGGAAACCCCAACTTCAAAACATGAACCACCCTTGCACACACGGAGCTGAGATCTGAAGGGTTATACCTTGACCTCTACAGCGGGCTGGTTCCCTTCAGCTCTACCATATCCTTCCCTGTGTGCACTGTTGGGCTCGCTGTGCATTCACAATGGCAAGTTTTAAAGCTCCAGAAACCCAGAAAACCCCCCACTTTTTTTTTCTTTTTTCATCCAGTTTCTTAATATTGGTGATGTTTTCCTGCTCAAGCAAAAGTTTGGACAGTTGTGATTATTTCACAAATTCCTGTATTCATATCTGTGCTCTCGATGCTGTTTTCTTTCTTTCTGTGAAGCATTTCAACATTTGGATGAAAAATCTGATGACAGTTGTATGTCACATGTAGTCTTTGTTATTCCACACTAATATTGCCCTGACTCTTACCAGGTTATTATTACCGATGGTGCAGATGTTTAATGTCAGTTTCTATGTTTTGCAAGGTGCAACACAGAGCACAAATTTGCAATAAAAACAAACAAACCACAAAACCCCCAGAAAATTTATAGGAGACGATTTGCAAAGACATTGGACCTTCGTGCCGACACAACTTTTACAGCAGACGAACGCGAACACGGAGATTACACAGGGATTAAATCTTGTAATCTCACATGTTGGCCTGTAATGTTGTCCAAAAAAAGGAACAAGGGATGCTTTTCTCCTGACAGTTTTGCACCCAGACACAAACAGGAGCTCACAAATCATAAACATGTTTGACTGTACACTGCTGACATGATTTTTATTTAAAACACAAAAAATTCATTAAAAAAAAAGAGTCTACAATACTTGCAACAACAGGGAGAGTGAGAATACATGGAGCCTGACAGCATTTTGTCTCCCTGCTTTCCTTTGAGACCAAAATATATAAAACTGCAACTTTTTTTTTTTATTTCTCTATCGATCTCTTCTTTCTTCTATCCTTCTTTATCTACTGTTGACAGATCGTTGACCTTCCTCATCTTTCCTTCATTTTCTTTCTTCTAAGCAGAGATAAAGGAAAAGATGGAACTCTTGGAGGATCTGCAGTGTTTGGGGGGATTGAGGGTGATTATTTTGGGGGATGGGGAAGAGGTTGCTGGATAAAAACAGAGGTCCTGGCTTTGCTTTAAGGCAGCCTTAAGTGATGCTTTGATTGCGGTGACAGTTTATCTTTATTATGAAATTCCATAATGGAAAATCGACCCTGTCCACTAAGCCAGGGACCTTATCTGCAGGAGTTTGAGCTGGATAGAAGTCTGTGTTCACAAGAGTGGGCACATCTCTGGTTTTATTTAAGAGAAAAAAAAAAAAAAAAGAAGACACGTGTTAAAATCAGGCACAACAAATCAAGCTGGACAAAAAGTGAAAAAAATTGGTTTATTACTATTAAAGAATCACCCCTGTCAGTGCAATTATATACACTTCCTTATTCTGTTTGGCCTGCTGGTTATGTACGACCAACAATATTGCCTTTAAAAACGCTATGTCACTGCAGTAAGGCCTGACGATAAGGGGCTCTACATTCACCCAGAAGCCTGAAGGACAATAGTAGGCTGGGGGCCTCACTGCCGTCTCAGCAGCCTGGTTTTTCTTTGTCTGT
>VURO01020737.1:0-12858 GCA_015108175.1 Pelvicachromis taeniatus
TACAGTTAGGAAAAAACAAAGATCACTTAAAAGATAACATTGTAGTATTACAATGAAAAGCAATGAAAGTGACGGGGACAATGACATAAAAAGTAAGTACAAAAGAAAGATAAATAATTAAATTAAAATAAAATAAAATAAAAGGAACAAAAATAAATAAAAATAAAAATACCAAGTCCACACAAGTCACCACCGATGCATGCTCGATAAAACGGGCAGAGGCAGCGTGTATGGTGTGTGTGAGAAAGTGTTCTACAGTATTTGGTTCAGAATCTTTTTTTTCTAGATTTTCCTCCTCTTTTCCTCCTTTAAAATTGGGTGCATCTTATTTTCTGGAGCGTCTTATAGGGCGAAAAATACGGTAACATTATCATTGGATTGTGGACGAAGCTAGGGTACCTCAGAGGTACAAGTAGAATACGCAAACTCTCACAACCAACCCCAGCTAGAGCTTGTACCATGCCCCCTCTTTTTCTGGTGTGACAGTTCTAACCAGTGCACCACCATGCTATAGGAAACTGATTTGAAATTTGCATTCTCTTGATGTGTGTGAGAAATAACTTGACATTTTAGGAGAATGTAGGTGAGGAGCCTCTGGCACTGTTAGATCTGATGCTCTGTCTGTCTGCAGAAATGTCGCCAACAGCCTGGAGCTCTGTAGGTGGAACAACTCCACCACAGAAAACTGACACACATTACTTTACCATTTAGTCACTTTATCATTTGAAAAATGTATTTTGTCAAATAGCTGTACTCCTGTGAGGTGGCAAGACTGGAATGACTTCCTATATACTAAGCACAGTTAGACTGAGTAGCATGTCTTACAGTTTCAAATCTGAATGGCTTCTGCAAGAAAAATATTGCTAACCCTGTCCTCACAGAGATGTCATTGTTCTTTTGAACTGTTAGGTATTTGATTTGAGAAAATGTATAAGTCTGTTTTTTCTAGTGCAGTTATTTAAATGAGGATAAAAACATTTGAGCATCTATACACACTGGAGCTGTTTCTTGGACAACAACCATATAACATATGTATGTTAATATCTAATTATGGCCTTGTTTTGGTGCCACGATCACCCTTGGATCAGACAGAAAAAGGATGGATAGAGAGAAAGAAAGAAACAGATTCATATAGATGAGAGGATGCATGTCTGTGCTCTACTCTCGCATCTGCTAGCCTCCAAGGGTCTAATTGTATTTACTATTTGCAAGCACAATGCACACACTGTCACGGCGTGCCGGCAATGCGAGATGCTGGCTGGGTTCACCAGAACCCCCATAAGAAACAGAAGATGGCAGTGTGGCTCCAACTGGACCTGAGCAGAATGCTCGACTAAGCCCACAAATGGCACAGGTAAGTGCTGCACCGACACCACGCCCCCCCCCCGGGAACACCACAGCAATCAGTCCAGAACCCGACAGTCTCTGGGCACCTGGAAGTGGGTGGCAGGGGAGTCCATTCCTTCACAGTTTGTTTTATCCCCACAGACACAGGAAAGTCCCCTGCTTTAGAATAAGTGTCCCAGGGGTGAACAGTCCCTGAGTTCTCAGGCTTCCGATCAGTGGTTCGATCCCTGGCTCCCCCAGTCTGCATGCCAAATATCCTTGGGCAAGATATTAACCCCAAGTTGCTCTCCGATGCATCCGTTGGAGTATGAATGTATTAGTTAGAGCACTAAGAAAAATAGTGCTTGTGTGATTGGGTGAATGTGGTTGTTGTATAGAGTGCCTTGAGTACTCTGGGAGAGTAGAAAAGTGCTATATAAGAATCAGTCCATTTACCATTCTGTTCCACCATCAGCATTATCCACATAACTGTTCACTGCAGTATTGTGCACAAGCCCATAGATTAATCTAGAATCACATAAAGAATTAACAAAATTGGTCATGGCTGGCTCAGCAACATGAGCTAGATTGTTATGCAACTTTGGGGCAGTCTTGTCAGAGATTATATTCACATGAATTGGATTTAGACTACGCTCAGAGATTTTCTCATAGTCAAACACTGTCTTGGGATTCTCAGAAATCTGCACACTACTGCCTGCTTTGGCTGTATGAGCTGGTTGTGACAAAAACACACTCTGAGGGTGACAGAGGGCTAGCACAGCCTTCAGCAATGTTAGGAATATAGTCAAAATTATGAACAGTGTTAAAATGGTTTGCTGGAGAAAAACAAAAGGCCGCTTTGGAGAGCCGGGAGTCTTCTAATACAGTTTCTTTGAGGTTCAGAGTGGTTCAGAACAGACAACATTAACAAGCCCTGGGTCTACATGATCAGAGTCCACACTAACATCCTCAAACAAACGATCAGTCTTTACTTCTACAAAAACTGAATTAAGTGATTAAGTGACCTGAGGGCAGACCACAGCAACCTCCCTGAACAGGGTTCAGTAACTATCACAGTGGCAGACATCCAGGAAAGGGTCTCCAGTATGAAGAGTTGGACAGCACCAGGCCCTGAAATGATTCACGCCTACTGACTGAATAAGCTGAGTGCACTCCAAGATGAACCAGCTGCTAGTCGATGAGAGACACCCGGAATGGTTAACCGAAGGGCAGACGGTCCTGATCCTCAAGGACCCCCAGAAGGGACCGGTCCCCTCCAACTACCAACCAACAACCTGCCTCAGTACGACATGGAAGCTCCCGTCAGGCATCATGGCGGTTAAGATGAATGGGCACATGGGTCAACACATGAGCAGGGCATAGAAAGGGATTGGTAAGAATACCAGAGGCACAAAACACAAGCCACTGCTAGACAGAGCAGTCGCCCAAGACTGCAAGACTAGGCTGCCCAACCTGTGCACTGCCTGGGATGATTAGAAGAACACAGACAACGCAACAAGGAACAAAGGGAGACAGAGGACTAAAATACACACGAGGAGATAGGGGAAAGTGGAGATGTTTGAGTCAGTGAGGGACAGGAGGTCACTGAAAAAACTGCTCTCCATCATGGACAATCCATCACACTCACTGCATGACACTGTACACAGACAGCAAAGCTCCTTTCCTAAACGACTCATTCGGCTTTGCTGTTTGAAAGAACGTTACAGGAAATCATTCCTGCCATCTGCACTTTCACTTTATAACACCATTTGCAATACCTCTCTCTGTGCTCTGTGATCTATACAGAGAGAAACTGGTCACTTTATTATTATTATTATTATTGTTATTATTATTAATAATAATAATATTTGTAGTTGTAGATGTAGTGTAGTATTTAGTATTATCCTTATTATCTTTGTTTGTTATGTGTGTATATTTTTCATCTACTGCTGTGATGCAAATATTTCCTCTAGGGGAATAGAATCTTCTATTCTATTCTATTCTATTCTATTCTATTCTAAGATCCTGTGGGACTTCCAGATACAGATGGACAGAAAGTGGTGGCCAACCGACCGGACATAGTGGTGGTAGACAAACAGAAGAGACGGCTGAAGCGGCTGAAGCGGTAGATGTAGCTGTTCCAAATGACAGCAACATCAGGATGAAGGAACATGAGAAGCTTGAGAGATACGAAGGGCTCAGAGAAGAGCTCAAGAAAATGTGGAGGGTGAAGGTAACAGTGGTCCCAGTGGTAATCAGAGCACTAGGTCCGGTGACTCCCAAGATAGGAGAGTGGCTCCAGCAAACCCCAGGAACAACATCAGAGATCTCTGTCCAGAAGAAAACAGTCATAGGAACAGCTAAGATACTGCACAGGACCCTCAAGGTCTCAGGCCTCTGGTCGAGGACCTGAGCTTGAAGTATCCTTCAAGCACTCGCAGGGGCGAGAGGGGAATGTTTTTAATAATAATTTTTCTACTTAAAAGTTTCTTCAAAAGTTTTGAAAATTGACCTCTACTTTGTGAAAAAGTTGTATTCCCTTCCTTAAATAGTGGCATTACTTTGGACATTTTTTATTTTATTTGGAAATGAACCAGTTAAAAGAGATAAAATGGTTGAAATACCATAAATTTATTTCTTTCTTTTTTTATTAATGTCATATCAATACTATCCTAATTAGTAGATAATTAATTTTTTACACATAATAAGCCTTGATGCATGCTCAATCATCCAGGTAAGTAAATCCTAAATAGTTGATTCTATTCATCTGGACATTGCATTTTCAGTAAGGGAAACTTTTTGTCATTCATTCAAGTGACTTCTTCAGTCACAGCTGACTGCAGGTTTCCCCAATCCCCAACCTGTCCTGATTTAAGACACGGTTGGCCTGAGGATAGAAGCTCTTCTTGAGCCTCTCTGTTTTTGCCGGGATGGTGTGGAACCTTCTGCCTGATTGCAGAAGTTGGAACAGTTTGTTGTCGGGATGGGACGGGTCCATCAATATCTGAGCTGCTCTGCACCAACATCTCCTGTTGTAAATGTCCTCTAGGGAGGGGAGAGCTTTTTTTATCCTTGACACAGTTGTTCCCATACCAGGATGAGATGTTCTGTGTGAGGATGCTCTCCACAGCACCTGTATAGAAAGGCCTGAGGATCACTGGAGAGACCCCAAACTTCCTCAGTTGTCGGAGATGGTACAGGTGCTGCCTAGCCATGTCAGATCTGAGGAGATGTGGACACTGAGATACTTGAAGGACTGCTCCCTCTCCACTAGAGTTCCATTTATGATAATGGGCTTGTAGTCTGTGTGCTTACTCCTTCTGAAGTCCACCACTGAACGTCTCCAGCTGAACGTTGACCTGGATTCTTCACTTTATCCATGTAGGCCGCCTCGTCATTGTTGGAGATGGCACCCAACACCACTGTGTCATCAGCAAACTTCACAACGGTACTGGAGCCATGGGTGGCCTCGCAGTCCAAAGTATAGAGGGAGTAGAGCAGTGGCAAGAGTACAGACCCCTGTGGCGCTCCCGTGTTGATGGTGATGCTGTTGGGGACGCACCTACCCACCCTCACCACCTGAGTTCTGCCAGTGAGGAAGTCCAACACCCATGCACACAGACGAGGTGAGGGGTGAGAGAGGTCTGCAGGACATGGGCGATGGCGTCCTCTGTGGATCTGTTGGGTCGGTAGGTGAACTGGAGCGGCTCTGTGGTGTTTGGGATGGAGGAGGAGATGATGTTCTTCAACAGCCTCTTGCTTGTGCATTGCATGCGACTAGTTTCTTCATACAGGAGGGGTCTTGAAGCTGTCATCGCCAGCAAAGTTTTTTGTACGCAATATTAAATACATTTCAGTAAACTTTTTCAATACTTATTTTACCTGCTGAATGTGTATGCTGCCTGTACTTCAATGTGGTAGGGCGAATTTACATCACACAAAATACTATAAACTTTATAATTAGATGCACAGGACATCCTGGTATGTCTACTGTAAAATGCATTCTCCCTATAACTTAGGTGTCTGGATCCAGATTTCTCGGATTCATTTGATTAGTCTTAAGTGTCTTGGTGAGTGTTTCATTGTCAAGACCTATATTTCATAGACATTGGCAGCTGTTTACAGAGGCTTGTCAGCAAAAATGGAGAGTGACATGTAGAATACATAGAGGTGAGGCAAACCAATTTGTTTCATACATCAATCTCTCTGCCTTGGCTTCCCGTGTTATTACTGAGAGTGATCTGTTCATTTCTGTCTGAAGCATTTATCAAACAGACTGACAGGAATCTGAGCGAGAGTATTAACTTAAAAAATAAAAATAGACTTTTGATTGTGCATTAAAAACTAGACACAACACTGCAATGACACCACTTAATTCTGACACCCATGTTCATTATGATGTCAGCTACACACCAGTAAAGGTTCAGTACTGTAGCTTCCATGGTTGGGATGCTATCATGTTAACAATACAGGGGTGAATGCAGCTCAGTAGGCAGAGCACTTCACCTACTAATCCAAAAGTTGGTGTGAATGAGTGTGAATGTTAGATAGAAAGCACTTTTCTTAGGGTAGAAAAGTGCAATATAAAAAACTGTCCAATACAGGACAGACATATATAAATTTAGCACCAAATGTATTATTTTTATTATTATTATTATTATTATTTGTAGTTGTAGAGGTAGTATTTAGTATTATCTTTGTTTATTATGTGTGTATATTTGTCCTGCTGTGACCAGCACTGATGCACTGAGTGGCAGTGTCAGTAAGTGTCGGTAGTGATTAAGGTGCAACAAAAGCAGTTCTTGTCCATTTAAGCATTGTGAAGTCTCACAGCTTCTGGAATGAAGCGGTTTCTCAGTCTGGTGGTTCTGCATTTAATGCTCCTCAGCCTCCTGCCTGAGGGGAGCAGGACAAAGAGTGTGTGTGCTGGGTGAGTGGGGTCCATCATGATACAGGTGACCCTCTTCCTGCATCTGGAGATGTACATGTATGTGGTGGTTGGGAGGCTGCCTCTGACAATTCTCTGTGCAGCCATCACCACCCTCTGTAGAGCTTTCCTCTCTGCCACAGTGCAGTTTCCATGCTATTCCATGTTGATGCCAGAGCACAGAATATCCACCGCAAATCTGTAAAAGGAGATGAGGGCTGAGCTCTCAAGTCCCACACGCCTCAACCGCCTCAGGAAGTAGAGCCTCTGGTGAGCCTTCCTGATCAGGCTGAAAGTGTTGTTTTTCCAGGTGAGGTTGCTGTCCAAGTACACATCCAGGTACTTGTAGCTGGGTACTACTTTGACTGCAGATCCTCCGACGTGCAGGGTGTGTGTGTGTGTCTTCCCCTCCTGAAGTCCACAATCATCTCCTTCATCTTCTTCTCATTTAAGCAGAGATTGTTTTTCCTGCACCAGTCCTTTAAGTGTTCCACCTCCTTCCTGTAGCCGGTCTCATCATTGTTTGTGATGCAACCAACCACAGCTGTGTGTCCGCAAACTTCACAATATGACAGCCTGGATGGTTGGGTGAGCAGTCATATGGAAGCAGTGTGAACAGGAGAGGACTTAGCACACAGCCCTGAGGGGAGCCAATGCTGAGGACTATGGAAGATGAGGAGACATTGTGGATCCAATGTCCAGAACCCAGTTATAAAGAGAGGCGCTCAGTCCAAGAGTCAGTAGTTTATCAGCAAGTGTCTGCGGGATCATTGTGTTGAAAGCAGATGAGAAGTCCACGAAGAGCAAGAGGGCGGTGTGAACCACAGAAGACATGGCATCTTCTGTGGATCGATTCTTCCGGTAAGCGTACTCGTGTCGGTCTGAAGTGACACTGATGGTGGCTTTGATGTGGGTCATAATCAGCCTCTCAAAGCATATCGTGACAATTGGCGTGAGGGCTACTGGCCGATAGTCATTTAGACCTGTCACAGTAGAGCTCTCATAGCTAGCACTGGGATGATGGTGGCGGTCTTCTTACAGGTGGAACAGCTGACTGGATGAGGGAGGAGTTAAAAATGTCAGACCTCAGAGAGCTGATCAGTGCAGTTCCTCAAAACCTGCGCAAGGATGTTATCTGGGCCGGCAGCTTTGCGGGGGTTAATCCTCTTGAGTGTAGAACCTGTTGAGAGCAGGCGTAGAACCGGTTGAGAGCCTCAGGCAGCGAAGGGTGCCTGGGGCATTGTGTATCCCTGGTATTGTAGTCAGTATTGTAGTCATTGTTGCACCTTAATAGACGCATAAGCCGCCTCTCGAGCTTTCCCCAATAGCATATTGCAGTCGGCCCGAAAGAGCTGCCAGCCGTAGATCTGGAAGGCTGAGTCTGGCATGTTGTCTTTTAGCCATGTTTCTGTGAGACACAGAAACAGTTCCTCATCTCCTCCGAAACACTCATTCTCATTCGCAGAAAGTCCAGCTTGGTGTCTAGAGAGCGGACATTGGCCAGGAACAGGAACGGAATCGGTGGTCTGCTAGCATTACCCTTTAGCTTTTCCAGCACACCACCTCGCTTTCCTCTCTTCTGACTCTGCTCACAGCGCTTCCTCTTGCCCGTTATCCGCTGCGCTCTGCTCCTCCAAGACTGTATAAGCTGCAGTCTGCCTAGCATAGCTATGAGTCTGTGGTCTATTGTTGTTGTTGTAGTCCAAATGTGCCTTAAGCTCAAAAGTTCTATACAGTTATATGCCACATGCTTACAGCAGGTAAAGTCAGACTCAGAATCAGTATTAAAAACATTAAAAACCCCGGGAGCATGAGTAGCCGCTGCTCTACTGGTGATGGTCAGAGGGCCCGGTGGCGCCTGTGTCCGGCAGCCTCGCCTCTGTCAGTGCGCCCCAGGGCAGCTGTGTAGCTTGCCGTCGCCTATGTGTGAATGACTGAATGTCAAAGCGCTTTGGGTCCTTAATGACTAAGAAAAGCACTATACAAATGCTTAGTTTCTTTCTTCTTTCTTTCTACTGTGTGCCGCCACCTTTCACCTTTTACCTTGCAAAATACGGTCTCAAGCTAGTGTTCTGCAAAATGAAGTTGCAGCATTATTTAGAGTGAAGGCTATTACCATCTTCAAATTGAAGAACAAGGGGATGACAAGGTGAAAAACGTTTGCTTAAAATTATTGCAAATTTATTTAAAATGAAGAACAAAAATATAACATGTACAAAAGTATTCATAGCCTTTGTTCAATGTTTGTGTTCAGACATGCACTGTCACTCTCACTATCATTCACTATCAACTGAATTTACCAAAGGTGGACTCTAATCAAGTTGTCTAATAACTTACAGTATGTACATGTTATATTTTTTTGTTTTTTAAGAATTTCAAGTAAACTTTTTTCACTTAGTCTTTATTGGATATTGTGTGCAGAACATAGAGATGAAAAATTTATTCAATCTATTTTGGAATAAGGCTGTAAACATGACAAAATGTGGTACATATTAAGTGTTGTGAACACTTTCCAGATGCACTATAAATATCCAAAATAGCCTTTGTGGTCACGGCTTTCTCACATTCTGTTGTTTAGTCAGGACCCATGGAATTCACAATGTAATACACATGTAACAAAACTACGGCATCTTTATTGTTCTGGTTGCTGTTTTACACATGTAGTGGAATTTCTTTCATTTGTGTATTAGTAATGGTGTTAGTCACTGGTTTAGCATGTCTGCCTCAAATCCTATTCAAGCAGTTAATCGGATGGTATCTGGGAAATCGGGGACATTCACACAGGAAGCCTGGGACCACAGGTAGCGGAGTCTTGTGTTTCTCTTTGAGGATGGGGAAAGAGACAAGAGGTAACAAGGGAGTGTGAACTCTTTCTTTGGGGAAGACCAAAGGTATTAAAACATCTGTGTATCTGTTTTGCCTTTTGTTTCTGTAGAAGGTATTTAAACCGGGGACCGAGACAGGGTCCGGGAGAGTCTGCTCGTCACGTGCCCCGCGATGGCTGCTCTCTCACCAAACTTGGTTTTGTTCTGTTTCATTAAAGGATGTTAGCTACTGCTCACCGTTGTCTGCAGGCTTTATTAAAATGAAAACTTCCACAACACACACAAGACTGCAACTTTCCAGCCACCAGCCAAACACATCACTAACAACAACAACTGACAGGACCCCAGTACAGGCTCTTTATGCCGGTGAGGCGTAAAGATGCTGCTCAGGTGCGTCTGCCTCCCCTGCAGCGGCACCGCAAACCACACCCCACCACAAGAATTTTTTCATTTTTCAATGTACAGAATGTACTATACTATGGTGTTCAATAGCAATCGTCTTAAATAAACTCAGTGACTCTGCAAGCAAAAGTGTTCTGCTGTTACTGTGTCTAACTAAGGAAATGCTGGAGAAGCTTGCTGCAAATGAGAGAAGTTTTGTGAAATATTATTTGTGATATAAATGTTTTATACAAAACCATGATTTTGCGTAAATGTAAATTTGTTTAAACTAAACACGATCAAGCAAGATCAAGCAAAATGATCACAGAACAATTCCCTGCATCAGATGCCATTAGTAGATCATTATAGACCCTTAAAAGAGCATTCTCCGTAGAGTGCTGCTTTTGAAAGCCAGACTGAAAAGGGTGGAAAATCTGCAATCGGCATAGTAAGGACCTGAACTGATTTTCTACAATTGTTTCTAGTAATTTACTTAGAAATGGCAATCTTGAAATAGGACAATAATTACTAGTGGAGGTAGGCTCTAGATTCTGTTTTTTTAACAGAGAAGCTCCTCTATAACAGAGGAGCATCTATTAAGCACTCAGTATGTTTGAAATAGGACGGAACACAGCCTTGCCTCAGTGAATTGTTGATCATGGATAGTAATGTGGGACCAATGCTGGTGAGAGATCCGGACAGAACAGAGGGAGGTAATATATCTAAGGAGCATGATGAGGATTTCATTTTACCTGTTACTGCAATTAGGTCATTGAGTGTGATTGGAGAAAAAGAAGTAAATGACCTGGGACAACAAGGGGCATCTTCATAAGGGGAAGCACTTGATGAGATTTTGGATCTCAAGTCCATCACCTTATTTACAAAGCAATTGAGGAAAGTGCTGAGTTGGAGGAGAAACAATACTGTTTATGGTATAAAATAGAATTCTTAGGTTATTTCTATGACGACTTATGAGATTATTAAAGTAAGAGGATCTGGCCTCTTTGACTGACTCATTATATAAGTCAAGAAGATCTTTGAAATGTTCCCGATGGACAACCAGACCAGTGGACTTCCAGAGACGGAATTGGTGGTCTGCTAGCATTACCCGTTAGCTTTTCCAGCACACCACCTCGCTTTCCTCTCTTCTGACTTTTTGACAGGAGCGTCTAAGACCACGGGTTTGATTATTTAACCATGGTGTGTGGGAACTAACAGTGCAGTGACTAGATTTGAAAGGAGCAACCTGATTAAGAATGGCAAGACAGTGTTCATTAAAAGAATTAATAAGGATGTCAACATCACCAGAAGAAAGTTTAAAATCAAAAAGAGAAGAAAACTCAAAAATGACAGAGTCATCAATAAAGCACCTGCGCCTAATAAAACTTTGGGGAAGAGACTCTGAGTTGACAGATACATTAAAAAAGACTGACTTATGGTCACTAAAAACAACATCATTTAAGTCCATGTGGTCAAGGGAAACACCACAGGTGAAGACCAAACCACAGGTGAAGACCAAGTCCAGAATATGCCCAGACCAAGTCCAGAGTATGCCCAGCTGTGTGAGAAGGACCTGATACATGCTTGGATGAAATAAAACCTGAAGACAGTGTCTCTAATATCTCAAGCGTAAAGCCGCGTTCAAAAACATTGTCACAGCAAAGTCAAATTTCATCGACATCTTCAGCACGCATTAAAGCTGCGGCTGACAAGGCAGCGCTCATGGAGCGACTCGCTGCATTAAAGAAAAAAATATTCTATTGAAGCGGAAGAGGAAAAACTGAGAAAAGAAAAGGAGAAATTATCCTTGGAAACAGAGCTGGCAGCAACCAATGCGAAGCTTCCTGTCTTAAAAATAAACTCAGTTTGCAGCTCTGAGCGTTCTGATGGAATGAACTCTTATTTTGAAAGAGGGCACGTACAAGAAGCGCCTAGTTTAAATCCTTGTGCTGATACATTTGTTCCAACAGAAAGAGATTACTCTGGTATAAATGCTGCATCAGAATCACAAGTAATCATAGCTAGACAAAGTCAAAACCAACATCAGGTGAATGAGAGGATGATAAAAGTTGATGCTTCAGCTCAAGTGACGCATCAAACACAGCCTCAGTTTCCTACTTTGACTGAGAATTGTACGAATGAGATTGTTAATATTATGCAATAACAAAATGATATCACTACTTTGCTTGTAAAACAAAACTTATATTCTGTCCTCCGAGCAAGAAACATCCCCGTGTTTGATGGAGACCCTTTACAGTATAGATCATTTATGAATGCTTTTGAAAATGGAGTGGAAGCTAAAACTGATAACTGGAGCGACTGTTTGCATTTTTTAGAGCAGTTCACTAGGGGGCAGCCTAAAGACGGTGCATAGCTGTCAGCGTTTACCTTCTGAGCAGGGCTATTCCACAGCCAAACATCTTCTTGAAGAACATTTTGGGAACAAAAAAAAAATGCCTCTGCCTATATGGAAAGGATTGTGAGTTGGGTACCTAAAAGCGGAGATGTGAAAGGTCTTCAGTCATTTTCTCTTTTTCTTCAAGGATGTTCGAATCTAACACAGCAAGTTGTTTATAGGAAGGAGTTGGATTTACCCTCAAACATGAGATTGTTATGAAACTTCCATACGAATTGAGAGTTGTTGCCTATGAACTGCAGGAACAAAATGGTTATAGAGCAGTGTTCACTGATCTGGTTGCCTTTATAATAAAACAGGTGAAAGTAGCATCAGATCTGTTGTTTGGCAACATCCAAGACTCACAATGTAGAAGCAGCTTTAAAGTTTCAAGTTCCACCAACCAGAGAAAAAAGGGAAGTAGTTTTGCCACTAATATAGGTACAGTTCCAGGAGTCAAAATTCAATCAACTGGAAGCAGAACAAATTCTACTGTTCTGCATAGTTGTTTGTTTTGTTCACACAGCAATCATTTACTAGAGAAATGCAGGTTAAAGCTAAAATGCATTGGGATAAGTTGACTTTTATCAAGGAAAGGGGAATTTGTTGTGGTTTGTCTTTGCTTGTGTGACCAAGCAAAGACTGTAGGAGTCATTTGGATTGCGAAAAGATCCAGGTGCACCCTCACAACAAACTCAACAGATAACAAGCTCTGATGACCCGATGCAATCACCTGGGTGCAGGAAAAATTGGAACACCTGTGCCACCATAACAAATAAACAACATATATTCATTTTGGCTCATCGTGAGTGTGTGTGTTTGTGTGTGTGTCGAGGGGGGACCGAGCTGAGGCTGTTAAAACATGTAATGTTATTCGAAACAAGGGCTATTAATGAGGAGTTTGCATCATTCTATTCTAATTTATATAAATCTGAACAGCCAAAGGACGCTTTTAGCCTCATGAAGGCTTTTTTCTCCAGATTGCAGCTCCCCAAGATTACAGA
>VURO01020739.1:0-35255 GCA_015108175.1 Pelvicachromis taeniatus
AGTTTGTTTCCCTCCCTAATCCACTCACTTACCTGAGTTTCTCCTGCAATAGGTCTGGAGTCCTTCCAACACACACACACACACATTCACACGCACACCTATGTGAAAGTGCTAAAGCAGTTGTTTAAGGCAGCCACACATTACACGAAGCAACATTTTGCACATCTGTGTGTGTCTACGCTTGTAAGGCAACGGCATTCAAACTGTGCGAAGCTGTGGGTGGGTGCAGCGAAGTCCATAAATCTTTTAGGTCTAAACAACAAAAGAGTCATAAATAACACAAGATTGTGTGCAACCATGAGAGTAAAAACAGAACCAAAATAACTTCCACAAGTCCTCTTGCTTAATTTAATGGAGATTTTAATGCCAGATTTTCATCAGTGGGCATGTTCTGGGATATTAATTTGATCTTTCCATCCATAAATAAGCTAATCTAATCTTACATACTGTCATGCTAAATCATCGTATTCTTTGCTTTTGTTCAGGGGACGACCCAGGTGATGCACCCAGCGGTCGTAGTCCAGTAGGAAAGGCCGGGACCCCGCCTCATCGTCGCCCAGTCCTTCCTCATCTCCTCTCACCTACGCAGGTAAGTAAAAAGAACTCAAGACAATAAGTAAACTTGACAGGTTAGTAGACATGGCAGTAATTGTCTGCCCATTTCAAAGACAGAGGAAGGGTTGCTAATGGCTCGAACAGGTTGTGTGATTGAGAACGTATCAGCCAAACAGACACAGTGAAACACATCCCCGCACATCAACAATCATACAAGTGCAGACAGACAGTTATTTGGAACGCTCTTTTTTCTGACAACCGTATCGATTTTTGCCGACTTTTATGGAGCATTTGGGACGGATCTGTAGTTGTGCATCAGTATCGACGATTCTGAGGCCTGAAATCCTCTGACCGTTTTCCAATACTTTTGGGGTTTTTTCACACTCCCCCCACACCTCCTCCAAACCACTGCAATGAGCTCCTCTGATTAATTACTGAGAAGCAAACGCAGAGAGATCGATCAGCCCGTCACATGCAGAGCTCTGTCAGAGAAAGCCTGATGCAACTTGATATCAGTGTTGTTCCTGGATGACAGTCTTCTCATGGAATTGTGTCTGCTGTGTGATGTAGCACCACTGCTTGCTCTCCCTGAAGTTTCATAAACATACAGATGAAATTGTAGATTTTGTTTTTGTTTCTATTTTTTTTTAGTTGAGCAACTACAGCAAACCTAGTTTTATTTCTAAAGGTGTACACATACTTACATACAGTACACTGAAAAGTTGCCCCTCGTTTCTTTATATTCTGCTAGATAAGGTATGCTTTTATCTTACTGGCTTTGATTACTGACATGCTAACAAATAAAGTTGTTGCCAAGCAGACGCTTTCCAGACTGTACTGCATGGTGGATCAAAATCCCACGGTGCTATTCTGCATTCATAATTCCATTTTTGAGGCTTCGGCGAACAGTAGATGGATAAACTGAAGGGCCAGACGTATCTCTCAGGTCACCTTTCAAGCCTTTTTCTCTCATTTTTTAAGGACATAACTTTCTGATAGATGGGGGTTTTTTTGTCCTCCACTTGTCCAGCTACGAGAAAATTGTTAAGGCACACCATGCTCAAGTACGCCACGTTTTTAGCTAATAGTTCTTTGGAGATCACCTTGTTAGGGAACAAATTTTAATATTCAATCAAAGAAATGGGACATGTGTTTTTGCAACAGACTGAGTCAGGCGCCTTGCTTATGTTTGAATGGGACAGGGATAGCTCAGTAGGTAGAGTGATCACCCCATGCTCGAAACGTTGGCCGTTTGAATCCACTGAATGGCTACTCTGAGGTACCTTTGAGCAAGGTACCGTCTCTACATTTATCCCTGCGCGCTGGATTGGTGGCTGCCGATTGAATGGGTTAAAATGCAGAGAACTATAAATTTACCACATGTGGGACTAGAAGGGGTTCGAAATAAAAATAAAGAAGAGGTGTACATGATAAGAGGTGAGTGCTAAATGGCTTAACACGCAACCAAAACATTGGTCATGTTCAAGATCTGGATTAAAAATTAAGTGTAAAAGCAGCCAGTGTCCAAAGGAAAAACTCTGTAACTTCAGAAAGCCTCGAAATTACTCCAAAAAATTAGAAGGAAGTAGCAAAATAAAAAGAGATGACTCAAGACTGCTTGTTTCCAGCACATAAACACTCAGACATTTATACTGGAGACTTTATATTGTATGACAGCAACATGGCACTCAGCAAAAACGTTGGTGGGAGTATGATTTTCACAAATAAAAATCTTTGAAGGTGTTTTTACTTATATGTGTTATCACTGTATTTCATATAATATATGTAAGAATGAACATTGTACACTATGTACACTCTTTCCTTGTAAACTCTATTTTCTGTAATGTTGTACCTTATTGCATATCCTCCACCAGGTGCCTGTTAAAGGCAACGCCCACACGATGACTTTTGAGCCTTTGACCCTGCTCGCTCTGCTGCTCTTTCTGCTGTCACCATGGGAACCGCGCTGATGAGGAGAAAGATTTGGGGCTGCACAGTGACAGGAAGTGTTGAAAGACTGTATTTTTTTGTGTGTGTGCGTTTGACGCCGAGTACTTTCTGTAAGCACGCTCAGTCGAAATGATTGTTATGTTGGTCTGGGTCACCGAGTTGTTGGTTTAACACAGCTGCAGGTGCGCAGTATGCATTTTTTTGTATTACCTGTACTTACCTCTACATGTGTTCATTTGTATTTAACTTTTATAGAATAGACCACGCAGCACTACTGACTTTTTTTTTTAAGAGATTTGTAAATACAAATATATATATTATATATATTTATATAAAGAATTTCTAAAGATAACAAATGATTGCGTGTAAATTGAGGTTCCTCTAGATCAGAGCAGGACATTAAGGGATGTTTGCCTTAGTATTATCTTTAAAAGATGTACAGTATCTTCCACAGACACTAAGACATATAACAAGTCTAGTTCATGCTGAGGACCTCCCTTGTTGTCCCTGGTTGGAGGGAACAAAAACTTGCAAGGACTCTTAAAAAGGCAAAACAACCAGATATGTGTTACTTCAGACTATTAATGGATGGTTTTGCAGCTTAGTGAAGATGTTTGCTCAGGAAGTGTGCAAACTGAAGCCCACTTATACCCCTCAATCATACATTTTTATTCACGCAAGCTGGGTGTTTATTTCTGCAGCAAAGCAAAGATAGTTTTAACTGAATAAGACTTGCTTTTTTTTTTATTTCTCCATAAATTTTTGGGAAATATGCCCTCTGGTTATTTTCACTTGTCGACATACGACACCTGTGTTTTATTGGTGGTTGTGGAGAAATTTGTTATGTTTCTTCTTCGGATGCACAGTCTCCAAAGCTGTAAAAGCACCGTACTGATGAATATAACAGGTTTCAAGTTTTACTTAAATAAGTAAAACTTGAAATTCAATTATTCAACAGAAGGCTCTGTCAAAACATAAGAATATTAAAAAAAAAAAAGCACCCAGGAAAAGAGACAACCATCTGCCTGAACAATGAATAATTTGATGTCTCATTTTCATATGCAAACACTGAACTGTCATTCGCTTTTATAGGCTGGCTTCTCCTCGATGTGTATTAATTAAATATGCTGTCTCCTTCAGTGAGGTAATGTTTAAGACATTTACTGTAGGCTTGTCTTTACTGTTAAAGTTTTTTCTAAATCTGATTTTTGTGATATCAGATTGTCTCCAGTGAGGGGAAGTGATGGGATACAGAGACAGAGAAGGGCACAGCTGAGCCGAGATCCAAACATGATTTAATTAATAATTCATATAACAATTATGACTGAAGTTTGCTGAACAAATCAACATGCATTTTGTGGACTGTCCTTCTGAGTGTTATGTGGGTGGTGCATCCTCTGCTTTCTGCAGAGGATGTGGTTCTGTGTGCTTCATCAGCTGGTGGCCTCCAGCTCTCACTGGAGTGGTTTGCAGCCGAGTGTGAAGCGGCAGAAATGAGAATGAGAATAATCCTCGACTGTAAAAGGTTGAAGTGCCCACCCCAGGTCAGGGAGGAGTTACTGCCCCAAGTGGAGGAGTCTCGTTCACGAGCGAGGGGAGCGGGAGATGGACAGACAGACTGATGTTGCCGCTGCAGTGACGTAGACGGTGTATCTGTCCGTCGCGGTGAAGAGAGAGCTGAGCGTCCCTGCGTCCCTACCCTCACCTGTGGTCAATAACTTTTGGTAGTGACCAAAAGAACGAGATTGTGGATACAAGCGGTGGAGATGAGCTTTCTCTGAAGAGTGGCTGGCCTCTCCCTTAAAGATAGGGTGAGGAGTTTGACCAGGAGGGGGTCAGGGTAGAGCCGCTACTCATCCACATCGAAAGGAGCCAGTTGAGGTGGTTTGGGCATCGGACAAGGATGCCTCCTGGGTGAGGTGTTCTGGGCATGTTCCACTGGAAGGAGGCCCCAGGGCAGACCAGGACACTATGGATACATTATATCTCTTGGCTGGCCTGGGAATGCCTTCATGTTCCCTCATACAGGCTGGAGGAGGTGGCTGGGGAGGGGGGGGGTCTGGGCTTCTCTGCTTAGGCTGCTGCCCCCGTGACCCACCCCGGATAAGCGGAAGAGAATGGGTGGATACATGGATACTACAATTATCAAATCCTTTCGGCTCTCTGTTGAATCTAAAATATGCACCCAACAGCTGGACAAACAATTGTGAAGCTGGTTAAAGATATTGAACAGGGTGCAAATGAATCATTTAACAGACTCTATTCATGTCTGTGGATGGTTGGGCTTGTTGGTCTCGGTTATATCACACTGTGCTGGTTACATTAACTGCCTCGGAAATATACCTTCTTAAAAACCTCTTTTCTTGAGGTTTCACCTTGCAGAGAGGGAATGATTTTGGGTAATATTTATCTTTAACTACGTACAGTGAAACTTTTAAAAATGTGTCTGCTTTCATGGTCCGAGTCTTTTTATTTATGAGAGAGAGAGAGAGACAGATGATTGACAGCTTAAGAAATACCATTATGAGCTTAAGTGTGTGAAATATCTGGGCAGTGAGCCCAAAAACCATGTTAGCCAGCAGGGTGCTTTTACAACATAACCCTCAAACAAATGTGCTATCATTTAATTACTGTTTAAACGCTATACCTAAATGGGATGAGTTTTTGGATTCAGTCCAAACCCTTCCATCTTTCACAGCTCCTTCTGGGCCTACAACAAACTGAGTGATATACACAAGCACAAGACTTGTTTTGGTTTGTTTTCTGTTTCTCAAATTGTTTCTGAAGCCCACCTTGGGCCAATAGCATTCTTTGAAGGAGATTTTTCTTTTAAATTAAAATTTCATATATTGTTTAGGTTGATAAACTGTTATGTTTTTCTCATAATAAGAACTCAGTTTCATTAATAGTTACTCTCTCGAGATAATCTGTCGAGATAATAAGAAAAACTAAATTATTTAGGAACTGCTGATCAATCTGTATGTGATTTTGAGTAAAACACTTTGATTGATCAAAGTGCTAAGTAGCATGTCAAAGCATACTGGTGTGCTGGGAATAAACTGTGTCATCGTTGGATAAAAATCATTATGTTTTCTTTATCAAAGTATAACAGCTCTCTTAGTTTAGGAATCCTAATTTTTGTTGTTATTTAGCAGGATGCAGAGGAACCCGAATGCAATAAAAAAACAACCTCTTAGCAACAGCCGTGTAGCTCACACCACTGAGCTAACGTTAATGCGCTAATGCTAACATCAGTGACTGATGTGAAACTCACCAATGTAATATACTGTGTCCTGCTACTGTTGTGTCATTAATCACCATCAGTTGGATATTTTTAATAATAAACAATGTTTTTAAATATGTTTTGTACTTTTTGATATATATCTGAAAAGTAAAATATATAATCTACAAAATACAAATAAATAAATCTACAAACAGAACTGAAACAGTCTAAAATAAAAAGATCAAAATTTGCATCTTAAACCACGTGGATATAGCTGCACTGTGGCACGAATTATACCGTTAAACGAGGAGTCACATTAATGCTTCTGGTGTGGCTGTAATCGTCAGGTTAGCTTCACCGCCACACGTCTATAAAGGAGAAATTACAGATGAGTGATTTGAAGCGTTCAAGAAAAAAAAAACACTTTTCTCATTTTACATGTTTGGTTTTGATTATTTCTGAAACAGCCACTTTGCTAACGCCGATGTGGGGCAGCTTGCCAGCCAACCTAATTACCAACATATTCTTCAGCACATGGTGCTTTGTTTACACTGTTAAGTGTGACGGTAACTCTATGTTTACTGTCTTCTGAAGTAATTAGACAGCAAAAAATACAAGTGTATAATACTCTGGGGTCCATTACATGGACATGAGTCGTGGCAGCAGTGTAACCAAAAAAACAAAACACAATGGAGATGGTGTTTCAACTCCCCAAAATCAAATGAAAAGAGACCAGACTTAGCGCTAAACGCTCCAGTGAGACATGTGATGCATCTTTGCCACTGCCATCTTACTCAGTAGCTTCTGACCAATCCCTGTATAAAATATCAGGCTTATTGATGTTCAGTGAAAGAAATGACAAAATTAAGCAAGAGGGAATAATATCTCACGACCGAGAAGCTCAGACTAACTTAATGTTTAGTGGCTGACCTGAAATTAAATTAAGCGTTTGTTTTGTGCGTAGAGCCTTAATAAATAAAGACTTCAGTTGACAGCAGCACTGAGAAGGAGAGACTCTGAGCCAAATGTCTCATCTGCAGTGCCCATTTCAAGACAAACTGAGTAATTAAGCGACTATAAACTCTTCATATACTTCCACTGCATTAAGAGACTTAAGGCAGCTGCATTTATATCATTCTAATGAAAGCAGGAATCAACAGGCATCTGCACATATGCATTCACTGTACATGTTATTAGCTATACCTGTTCAATACGCATAACCCAAATATCTAATGGGCCAATTACTTGGCATTATTATCCATATAGACATGGTCAAGACAACCTACTGGAGTGCAAACAGAGCATCAGAACTGGAAAGAAAGTTGATTTATGTGACTTTGAATGTGGCGTGGTTGTTGGTAAGACAGGCTGGTCTTCTGAATGCACAGAAAAAGAGAAAAGGAGAATGCTCAGACCACTTCAGCCTGATAGGAAGACAACAGTAAGTCACCCATTACAACCAAGATATGTGGAAGAGCAGCTTTCAATATGCTTTTCAATCATTAAACCTTAAAGCAGATGGGCTACAGCAGTCACAAAGCTCAAAGCATCTCAAACTAGCTTTTTGAACATAAAAATGTGCTCGGTGTACTCAAATGGCCTCCAACAAAACACCTTTGGATAGCTACACCATGGATGTGCAGCCAACAAATCTGCAGGAAATTCTGTGATGTTCTCGTCACATTATGGATCTCTTGAGAATGTTTCCAGGACCTTGTGGAATCTTGCACTTTGTCTGTGCTACAAATAATTAGGGAAATGAAATTGAGAAGGCAAAAGGTGTACCTGGTACTAGCAAGGTGTACCTAATAAAATGTCCAGTGACTGTATGTCTCTGCTCACATGCAAAGCAAATGCTATTACAACAAGTAAAACCATATCAGTATAACCAAAGAGAAACCCCTGAAAGGGCCAGAAAGCTAATGGTCCGTGAAATGAAATGTAGCGTGATGCTTGTAAGTGCTAGCCTTGAGCATAGCTACCAATTAGAGCATATGTACGAGACACAAACCATGTTGTTGTTGTCTACTCCATCTCCCAAATATGCACATACTAAAGGAAAGACAAAGCTTCACTCAAATAGACAAACTGACTCCTTCCAGGTGTAATCTCTGAGCTGACTTTTGGTCAAATTTGAAAACAATTAAAGCATCATGGGTAATAATCAGATTTATGGTAAGATGATTAGAAACGTATTTGCATTACACATATAAATGCTCTAAATGTAGTTTTGTACAAGTATTTAGATCAACTTAGACAAATGATATATAGCACTGTAAAGTCAAAGTGTGACACTTGAAGAGAGATAAGCTGTTTTGAAATTCTGCTTAGAGCCCTGAGTTACTTCCATCTCGAAAAAGAAAAAAAACCCTCAAATTTAGTGAGCAATGGCTCCACAGCTGAAATGAAATATGGCTTGGCTTCAATGAGTAACTTGGATGAAGTTTAAAATGCAATAAGTGTCTTTATCCCCATCGCCAGACTGGAGTGAGATTTGAAAACCTCAGCCCAATCAAAACTGTAAATTGGAAAGCAAACAGGAGCCCTACAACAATGAGTCATTAGCCACTGTTACCGAACCTGTTATAAAATCAACTCTAAACTCTCGGCTAGCAAATTTGCTGCAACAGAAATGAAGCGCAACAAATGCTGCATCCTTTTAGTCATCATCATCAATCTTCACTGAACGTGCCACACTCCACAACCTTTGAAAAATTGCTGTAGACTGCATTTTAATAACAGAGACAGGGATCTCTAGAGTGGAAAGTGTTAACTTTTATTAATGATATTGGGAACACTTTTAATTAAAAAATAATATCACGGAAAAAACCAATAACAGAACTATGACATAGATCTGACCTTTTTATGCAAATTCCACAGAAGTAAATCTTTGCTAGAAAATAGAAGATAAAGTTCTGTAGGTTTACATTTTACTTCATAATAATTTATTTTATTTTTTTTAGCAGTGAATTTTACTTTAATCATCCACTACATCCAGGTCACTAAAAATAGATTTAAACATACAGGACACTGAAGCTGTGAAAGCTTTATGTTATGTGGGAACGTGGCTGCAGGTCTTTGGCCTCTGGCCCTGTGGAAGATTACTGTGATTGGATTGGCATGGTCACAAAGTTGGCACGGATTACTTGGCTGGCACAGGAACCTGCCAAGGCATGTTGGGAAATAAAGACATCGCTGAATGTGAATTGCCACCAGGAAGAAGAGGACAGGGGAGGCAGCGAAAGCACAAACGGGAGAGACTGTGAGGAGGAATGTCCACCATCCCTCATCCTTATGCTGGCAGATCCAAGTCCCACCCATAATGTCTGTGTCAGTCTCAGACTTTATTTATTATTTCATTTATTTTTATTCATTATTGTTGATTTTTCTCTTCTACTGCCCTTATGGGACAGATCCCTGCTTTTGTCTGATGATACCATGATCTGCTTGGACTAATTTCTCAGGGGAAAATGTCTTTCCTATTTCTTTTAGCCAAAAACCACAAAAGGACTAGAACAGCCTGCAGAGCCCTGAGCTATAGGAACTGAGAGGAAAGCAGGAGGGAGATGGGGTTAACAGTAAAGTAGGTGAAAATGAGAAAAAAGGAATTGTACGAGGGTTTAGGGCTGAGCGAGACGGGGAGACAGAGCGTGTTGCAGGATGTTCTTTCGATGAGCTGATGAGGTTTCTTGCTGAATAATATCCTTCCTCTGTGCCGGCACTAATGAAATCAGAGCTGTGATTATTGTTGACCCTGTCCATGGGTTATGATTGAGGTTTGTTCTATTTAAAATCATATTTATTACCCTGTTAGTATGTGTAGCCTTTGAAACACAAATCATATCAGCGAGCACTGATTGCAGACATGTTGATGGGCTCCGTGTGGTTTTAGAGCTTCGTTAGCTATAAAAATGTGACTCGAGGCAAAGCAACGCAATGGGATTTGTAATTGATTTAGAAAGTGCCACGACACAGCTGCAAAGGTCAAACTGGTAAATGCTCGCCCTTTGCTGACATTCGCTGGATTTTATCGTATATCTGTCTGTTTTGAAATGAGCTCTTGAATTTACCCAAATCAATTTCCCGTGATGTGCACTCATGCTTTTATATCCTGAAGCATCTGATCTATGCAAATTAAAAATGTGTGGATTTGGAACATCCAATTGCTGCCGAAATCCAAATAGCAGTGGCGTGGCGCTACAATCTTAATTTAGTTTGAGTGTTTAGGAGTTGTTTAACCACAAAAGCTGATGGTCTTCACAGTAGTTGGCAGCCTCCTTTTTCACAGTCTATAATGCCAACATCAGGGCAGCTCTAGTGAAGCAATTAAGGATTAAGTGTCTTGCTGAAAGGCACTTTTAACTTCAGCTTCTGTGTGGAAGAAACACTAACTGTTACTGCAAACTGCAGTGCCAGCAAGACATAGAGGCTTTCTATCAGTCCTGTAAGGCCAAACCGAATTAAAGGCCCCATATCATACCCCCTTTTTAACAAGTTAATATAAGTGTTACATGCAATCAGACCCAGGACTGTTTTTACATCTGTGGTTCTAATTACATATGAGCTGCTGCTGTCAAAGCAAACTTTTGCGAGTGACAGAAAAGCGCACAAAAGTGGACAATACAGATGAGGAGGTTGTCTGGTTAGTTTTGTTTGTTTCTTAATAAAACTGTGGAGGGATTTGCATGAAAATCTGACCAGAGGAGGGACACGGCTCACCTTGGAAGTTGATACATTTCGGACTCCATCCAGGATTATTTGGAAGTACTCTTAACCGCTGTGAGCTAAAGATAGGGCACGAAGCACGGACCAGTTATGATCGTGTTATCCTTCTGCAGGGTTTTTACTTTTAGCAGAAGTATGCAGACTCAGACTACACTCAGCTATATGTAAATATAGCTGAAATCACAGCACGACCACACTAATCAAATCATATGTATATGATGCTTTAGTCATCTAAGTGACAAATGGGCTATAGGTTTCAAACACCCACTCTATATCTGACATCTGGATATGTCCATCTATATAACAGATGGGCATACATTCATAGTCAAAATAGGATGATGACATCCCTGCAACCAGGAACAAAATAAATGGTGGTTGTCAGGTGATTGCTCTGAATTTTTCTTTTTTTTTTTTTAATCATGCAGCGATCAATTGAAAGTTGTTGAGGGAACAAACAAGTTGCCCAGAGGTTGAAGGTGCAGCATCCTGAACCTCTGGACAACCAATGACAGTCACAGAACAAGTGCAAAGGTCACCTGGGTGGGAGGCATCCTGTCTCCAAACAACTGCGGTCTGACTTTGACAGTCATTCTGATACAGACTGGAATATTTGTTGTCTAATAATAGTTATAACAGAGACTGTTTGCAAGTATGTTACAATCAGTCATCCTACCCAGCAGACCCCGGAGAGGTGTTTGGGTTTTTTGATTCCAGTTTTTATGGTTTTGTCAGTCATTTCATTCCTATTGATGTCAGAACATTGTTTTCTATTTCTGCTTTGATTAGTGCTTTTTAAAAATGCAAATATTTTGAGGTCCCAGTGGAACCTAGTCAAAAACAATTTCACCTATGGAGTTTTAATAAAGAAGCCATCAAAACAGCAGATGTTGCTCGATGTGTCTGAGATATCCGGGACATGCCACACAGCAGTGACCTTTCTGAAAGTGAGGAAAACATCACCTGCAGATGTGACTGTCCAACAGTAAAATCAGTAAATCTACTCAACAAAGTTTGCTCTCGAATCACAGACAAGAAGGCAACACCAAGCTCTTAGCATAGCATCGGCCAAATATGTGTGCTATAACTGCCGTATTGTGTGTTAGCTTGACCTGCACAACCATGGTGAAGGCTTGGTTTGGCAGCAATAAATTAGATTGATTCTCGGTGAGTGCTTGACTTGATAATAGCTGCTCTTTGTTACTGATAATGTTTATGGACAGTATTTCTAGTTACAGCCGACGGTGGAGGGTTTTGGGAGTGGGTGGTCCAGCTTGCAATGTGGTGGTTTGAGTGTGAAGCAGTTAGGATGAGTATGAGCACCTTTAAATCCGATGCCATTGTTGTCAGCTATTAAAATCACTGCATGAAGCTATTATTTGAGGGTCCAATGCTTCCACCTTTGTCCAATGATGAGGACTGCATTGAAAAAGAAAAACTGTTATTTTATGTATAACACAAAAAGATACTCCTCTGCCACTACCTAATAGTTTTAGCTCATGTTATTGTGTGACACTGCTGCTTTAACTAATGTGCTAACTCACTCATGTGTTAAAGTGGCAGTAGGGGGTCACTAGAGTCATTAGGGTTCACCATCAGGGTGGAAATCACTGCTTATCAGTTCAAAGATTAATTTGTTTCTGCATGTGTGGTTAGTAGCAGCGGCGTTTCTCTCAAAAAGACCTGCTCCTACATGCAGTTAAGATGCCTTCAATGGTAACTTCAGTGTTTTCAGGTTGAAGCAGGCTCAAATTCAGCTGGATGCCAGCCAATCATTCACTTCCACTGCATAATTCCTATGCTTATTCGCTAAGGCCGAGAGAGCTTATCTTGAGTGACAGATTAACTCGAGCTTTCTGTGGCAGGTAAGACATTCAAGTTTCATCATCTTTGTGATTTATCGTCTGTTTATGTGTGCGTACAGTGTAGCGTAGGCGCTCTTTCTGACAGACACTTTCTAGCAGGCTTTCGTAGATGCCACTGCATCCAGCTATGTAGGCGAACCCCCTTGCACCAATGTGTTGCTCCGTTCAGCAGAATCAAACCCAAATCAGAGCTCACCTGCATTCCTTGTTTCTCACTAGCTCGGTGCCTCATATCACCAAGACTGATTGGCGTGTGTCAAGAGAGTCACTAGCTGAAAGCCTCTTGAAAGTGAAATATGTGTAGTTTTGACTTACAGACTTGAAAGTAGACAGAGCAGAGCTGCATTTACTTCAGGAAGCTGTATGCAGGTCACAGCAAGCTAACCTGCTTTGTCTTTTAGAATTTTTCTCCCTGACATCTTCATACTTTGAAGCACTACTGGCATGCACATAAAAAAAAGTAACCAAGCTTTTACGATGTATCTGCACACTACAAGGCTGTGCGTTTGAGGCTGCGAGGAGCAAAGAGGATATGATTGTGAATAGGGGGTAGATTGGGCCGTATTAAAGTATTAAAACTTTCGTCTTGTGAATGCCGATATAAGAGGGCAGGAAGTTCACAGGAAGAGAAAAAAAAGGAAGTGAAGCAGAGTTTAGACGAGATCAAGAACAACGGAACTAAGCACATGAAACCAGTTCAATCCTGTGGTTAATTCAGCTGTGTGTATCTGACCTGGCTTGACTAGCCTGCTGCGGCGCCTCAGGAGAAATAACTCAGACATGCAAAACTGAGTTTAAAAGGAGGGTTCAGGACATGTCTCATTTATTTATGCTACATAAACTGTGATTGAAATGTGCAAACAGATGGACAGGGACAGAATCCGACAACATTTTGACATCACCTCTTTGGTGGCCTTAGCCGACACTGAAATCCCGCACTAGCGCCTTGCCAGAAGGAAAGTCGAGATGCGCTTGTCTACAAACAACATCCACATTGTTGCCGCGAATTAAAACCCTCAAAAATGTGTTTGATAGCAGTTCAAACCTTTTTTTCCCAGTTTTGAAGTTTTAATCTGACATTTGATGGATGTCGAATGTATTGAAAACAGCATTCTCATATGAAGACTGGCTGCACCAACTCTTCCCTGAAATGGGAAGTTCTCATTCATATTCCAGGCATGGAATACAGGTATGTGGCACGTCTTTGGGTTAATCAGTGTCTTTCTCCTGAGGGCTAAGATGCCTGGTATGTCTTTTAATCCTAACAGTATTTAGCCTGCCAAGGCAATAAGTCATTGGCTGGATTAACATTTGCCCTGGTGTGCGTAGACCTGAGCATGTGTGTGTGCGTGTTGGCTTATGCGAAAGTCTAGCTTAACTATTTCTTTTAAATTAAGGTACTTAAAAGCATTGGTGTCCAGTTATAACTGCTGCCACTGTTCTCTGCTATATTTCAGAAACTGGCTGCAGGGATTGACTGCGGCTGTTGAGAGATGATGTGGCTCTCAGCTGAAGTTCCCTTTTATCCTAAAGGTGCTGATGGAACTGAGGTCAGGGCTTAATGGAGGCCAGTCAAGTTCAAAGCACGAAATCTCTTCATGGATCTAGTTTGTGCACAACAGCTTTGTCCTGCTGAGATTCTAACTGTTGCTGCAAAGTTGGAAGCACAATGTTGTCCAAAACTTGCCTTAATATTAAAAACTGTTCCAAATGATGGAGTCCACGTACGTCTACGCTACTCACATTCACACCTCTCATATGCATATGTTTCAGATTCGAGATCAGTGTGATGAGTCATGGCATGAACTGGACACACACAGTACACAACTGTAGGGACACTGATGTTCTTGAGGAATATTTTGGGATGGTGTTTAAGAAACAGAATAAAATGATTTGTAAATCTCATAAACCCAGAAAAACCCACAAAATATATCAAGAAAAATAACAGTTTATTTTCGATTTGATGACAGCAGCACATCTGTGTAGCATCCCCTCTTCTTTTAACAGCAGCCTGTAAATGTCTGGGAACCAAGGAGACCAGTTGCTGGATTTTTGGGAGTCCTGGTTCTTTGTAGTATTTTTGGTTTCATGACGCTCCAAATGTTTTTTCAGCACACCAACTCTTCCAGTTCTTCTTGCAGCCCTGCTGTTGTAATAGATGATGGTAGGGGGTTTAGGGTTTGCTGAACTATTCAAGGCCTTCCCTGAAAAAGGCACCAGACTTTATATACCTTTCAGCATTGATTGATGCACAAGCTTGCTTAGGCACTAATGCATCCCCATACCATCAAATATGCAGGCTGTTGAACTGAGTACTAATAACAAGCCGGATGCTCCCTTCTCTTCTTTGGTCCAAAAGAATGTTGGACTTTGATTTTTAATTCGCCTGACCACAGAACAGTTTTCCACTTTGCCTCAGTCCATTTAAAGGCGCTTTGACCAAAAGAAAAATGGTGGCCTTTCTGGATCTTGTTCACAGATGGCCTCTTCTGTGCTCGATGGAGCTCGAACCTCGTTTTGTGGATGGCGCTGCAAACTGTGTTCACTGACAGTAACACAATCATGTCTGTTTTTAATGCAGTGCAGACTGAGGCATCCAATATGGACGTTCAAATTTTTCTACTGCGCACAGAGATTTCTCCAGAATCTTTTTTTTTTTATATTACGTCCAGCAGATGACGAGATATTCAAAGTTGTTGCAATTTTATGTTGAGAAACATATTCTGAAACTGTTCTTTCTGACCTGTCACCAGTTAATCTAATTTGTTGTGAAATCTCTCATCCCAATTTTTTGAATCCCGTTGCTGCCTTCAATTTCAAAATGAGCTTATACTTTTCATGAAATGGTCTCTGTTTAAACATTTGATATGTTTTCTCATTTCTATTGTAAATGAAAGATAGGTTTGTGGAGATTTCTGTTTTTATTTACATTTTGTACAGCATCCTAGACTCAATTTGGGAACTGGAGTTGTAGTAGCACATGTTTTAAAAGTCTAATCTGTGTAGCATCAACATCACTCACACAGGACTCAACATTACAATGTAGCTGCATTTCTGGTGTGTCAGTCAAATTTCAGGCTTGCCGCTGACCTTTTCTAGCCAGCTTGAGGACCTGGCACTGCTGATGCTGTTGCTGGGGGAGGATGTTGGATGAGAAGATTGGAGCGAGTCTGACAGCTCATTGGTCACATCCACCAGCCACACCAAACTGAGCCGGAGGAAGGCACTGAATCTCTACCATCCACTGACCTCCCTACACTGGCACACAAGACATTTGGGACTACTCCATGAATCAGGGTTTTTTGCTGAAGGTTAATTTCTTCTGTGTACATAATATGTCTTCTTTCATGCATTTACTTGTGGAAGAAACTCTTGAAGGTTCACATTTACCCTTGAATCTGACCTCACTACGTTTCTGCGGCAGCCGTTGGACTGATATTTGCCTGCTGCGGGCCAACTGAACACTGTGTCACTGAGGAATCATCCAAATCCCTTTAGCTTTGAAAATCCCTGGCGGAGGTTTCTTCAAAATGTTGCACAATATCTTAAAAAATAAAACCTTTGTGTTAACATCACAGGTATGATTTTCCAGCTAAAATGTGTATTAACTATTTTTTTCCCTTAACATTTAGCAGAACAGACACACAATCATGTGAAATCCAAGTGATCATCAACACAATAAATTATACAATGAAATGAAATTACTCTCATTCAAGCAAATCATTAAAAAGTTTTACATTTTTTTTATTTTTTTCCTCATCTCCATTTGTACTCTAATTTATGTCTGTGGATGATTTTATGCAAAAACCTATTTTGTGTGTGTGTTGTTGTTGTTGTATTTGCCTTTTATCATTTCAGTCCTGGGTGGTGCAAATGAAGTGAAGATGATAAAACCAATACTCTCTTTCCCCGTGTAAACTGTTATTTCCTACTAATGGGAATTAATATTATTTTACTGCCAGCAGATGCCTGAGAAAATAGAAAGAAAAGTAGGTTCTGAAGCAAAAACATTCAAATCAACAAAAACGTCTTGTAAGTCTAAAAACATCCAGACTACAATCAGCACGTTGAAATCGATATTTAAATGACTCTTAATAGCTTTACATTTTTAATTCCCAATAGCAGTTTTAGTAATTACTACTGGTAAGTGCAGCACTATGGAAATGGCAGTTATAGTAAGCATGGAATATTGCTATATAGCACATACTGCGAGTAAAGACTGTGTGATTTCATTAATGGCCATTTATGTCTAAGTTTGCCTTTTTGTATATTAAACTGGGACAGTTCCACACAAAGTCCAGCAACCTAAGACTCTATAAGCAAGGAAAAGAGGGAGGGTGAGGATTAGTGTCAGAGCCAATATTCAGGATGAAAGAATGAGTATCTGTGAATATATCAGGAAGTTGCCCCCCGGGGTAGAGAGCTACCTGAGTGCTGTAGGCAGCTGAAGACAGACGGTGATGAGGAAAAAGAATAAGTACTCTGGAAGACACGCACCTCCGTGGGGGGGGGGTTTCGGCAGAAAGAGAAAGTGGCTGACATCCTACCGGTTGCTAGAAAAGGCTGGCTTAAAGGATAGCATACTCCAACACTAGAACAGGCACTAAGCACCAAATCCACAGAGGTGGGAGTCTTCCACAGCAGAAGGAACCCGGGGTGTAAGCTGTGCAACGGTTCCCACGAGACTGTCCAGCATGTGGTAGCAGGACATAAGATGAAGGCTGGGACAGTTTGCATGAACAGGCACCAACCAAGGGTCTGATAGAGTGTATAGTGTGGATTTGGATTTGAGCCTTGATGGGCGTCAAGGTCCTGCGGGACTTCAAGTTCTGCACAGACGGCTGATGAACAACCAACCAGACATAGTGGTGGTTGGCCAAGAGCCCAGGATGTAGTAATTCCAGCTGACAATGACATCAGACAAAGAGAGTACCAGGGGCAGAAGGAACAACTGGAGCAGACGTGGAAGGTGAAGTCCAAAGTGGTTCCAGTGTTAAATAGAAGCTGTAACCCCTAGTGGCTCCAGCATATTCACGTGCGACATCCGAGCTCTCTGTCTGAGACCCTGATAAATAAATTGTGTATCGTTTATTAGAAACCACTGCACCATCACCACCTGCCTGACACACTGATACATGTTTATGCCAAATTCTGTCCCTACTATCTGAATGTCACAGCAGGAATCAGGACTAATCGAACCATACAATGTTTTTCCAATCATCTCTCGTCTGAATTTGGTGTGGCCGGGCAAGTGATAACCTCGGTTCCCTGTTCTTAGTAAACTAGGGTCTAGTGTGGTCTTCTGCTGCTGTAGCCCCCGTGCCTTGACATGCTGTGCATTCAGAGGCGCTCTTTTGCATATCTTGGCTATACAGAATAGTTAATTGACATACTGGGAAACAGTTTGACCAGTCTCCTCTGATCCTTGAATTATACAAAGCAGTTTCACCTGGTGACTCACCTGGTGAGGCCATTCTCTATAAAACTTACAGATGGCTGTGCAGGAACACCCCAGCTGTTTCTTACACACTCAGACTTGTTGGTGCTACGTTCAAAGTCACTTCGATCAGCTTTCGTATTCTTCTTTTGAACTTCAGCTCGACTGATTTGATATTCACGCGAGGGATCCGTCGAACACGGGTAACTAATAAAGTGGCCAGCGAGTGTGTACTGTTGGAAGACGCTTTCTGTGCTTGATTTTTTTTTTTTGTAAAGACCTGCAGGTGGCACTGTTTTGCACACGGCGAGTGCAGCACAAACCCCAACACAAAGAGAGGGAACGAGAGAGAGAGAGAGAGAGAGAGAGAGAGAGAGAGAGAGCATCAGCACGGACTACTGCACACTCCCGTCCCACCAACACTCATTTTATTGTCCCAAAGCTTGTAAGAGGGGCAGGACGTGTCTCCTTTTTGTTTAAAGCCGCATTCAGAGTAACATTTAAAAAAAAATGTGATCTTTGTTGCACTTTAAACAGGCTGATTTCCATAATCATGAAGCTGCACAGTCAGACCGCGGAGCTGCACGGGCTTTGACACCTGCCCTCCTCGCTCGCTCACTCTGTCGCACCCCCCTCCCCTCTCTTTCTCTCTCTTTTGTCTCTAGCATCTCTGCAGCTCACAACCAGCAGCACCGAGCACAGGGAGGAGGTGGAGGAGGAGCAGCACGGTGTACCTGACACCTACAGTCCCGCGCGTCGCAACCCCTCGTCTCTCGCACACATCCCGGACTGGCTGCCACGAGCGCCTCCTCCTCTCCTGTGTCTGTGTGTGTGAGCGTGAGTGAGTGTGTATGTGTGCGCTTTAGTTAAGAGGAAATCTGTGGAGTTTGAACGGGACACGTTGCTTTTGTTTGTTTGTTCGCAGACCCACCCCAAAAAACTCTGAAGAATAATAACAATAGTAATATTAAAAACGCGAAAAGGCAGCTAAACACTGTGGATAAGGGTCTAATCCAAAAACTGTCGGGGATTTTGTGCGTGTGAGGAAAAAGGACTACACCTCTAAAGATGCGTCTGCCGGTGCTTCTCTGTGTGCTGGTGAGTCTGTGTGCAGCACCGGGCCCGGTGGCCCGGGCGGATAGAAGCTGCTCCGACCTGCGGCAGTTCTACACCGGGAAAGGGTTCACTTCGGAAAAGGTTCCTCAGACTGAGATCTCCGGTGAGTTTTTTTGTTGTTGTTATTATTATATTTTTTTGGTGGGGGACAACATTAGCGCACTCCACAGCACCGATTAAGTCAAGTTTTTGTATCAGAATTTTAGAATTTGTGTCAGATTGCTCCAACTATTACAGGATGTTGTGACATAATTCTGAAACGACTTTCCCCCCCAGTGTGTTGCCTTATTTTGTGGGATTCTTGAGGGGCTGTTCGGGATGCCATTCTATTGCATTATACATAGTCTATGCTAAATTATTTTAATTCGTCATTACTGAGTGCTTTATTGTGGCTGGCCTGAATGGCAATTCCATCTATGTTAATAAACCAGCACCGGGCGACTCACTTTTAGGTTTCTTTTGCTTTGTTTTTGTTTTTTTTTAAATGTGCTGAGGTTTTATTATTATGCTGCGTCTCATTTCACTGTGCGTCTGTTCAGCCTCTCTGTGCACTCCTATACATCCCCTTCATTCAGCATCTCAGTGTTTCCCAGTCTACAGTCCTTCAGGGTATGCTCATTGTCTGCTGAGGGCAGAAATGCAGGTGGGCGTGAGCCATGTGTCTTGTGGAGCCATTTCAATCTATTCATTGCTTTTATATACTTGTGTTTGGTGGTGTTTGTGCTCCAGGTGTGAAGAACTGTTAATATAAACTAGAGGGGGCGGATGTAGACAGTACAGTAATGTGTGCTGGGGCATTTTTCATTGTCTGCCTTGCTGTGGATGGACTGCAGGTGTAGTGTGTGTGTGTGTGTGTGTGTGACCCAGTAGATGCTGTAATTTGCATAAACTAATAATTTAGGCTCGCCTGGGGCAATATCCAATCACAACTCTAGCTATAGCTCAGCGATCACACTACATAAGCTGCTGATGAGCCGAATAAAAGAAGGGATGGTTTAGACTCATTTTACTTCTTTTGTTTCGTTCCTGTACTCTCATTGTGTCAGTCAGTCATCCAACTAGTCAGGCAATCATGCATTTAGTCAATCAGTCAATTACCCCGGCAGTGAAAGTAATCAGTTAGCCTGATCTCTAGTCAGTCAGTCAGACAGCACACATCAAAGTCTCTCTATCTTGTCTCTTTGGCTGCTGCAAACCATAAATGCAGAGTAAAACTGTCTTGGCCTTGGGGAAAGTGAAACTGAGCTCTTGTCCCCTTTAAGGCAATCATCTGTCGGCCTCTGTCTCCTCCCGTATTTCACCTAAAGATGGACAGACAGCAGCGAGTTTGCAGAGGAGATGAAAGCGAGGGGAGAGCAAGGTGTGTTTGTGTGTTCAGCATCTGCGATTTGAAGGTCATTTTGTGTTGTGTCAATGGAAATGCGCGCTTATGGGCGGCTGAGTTATTAATATTGGATGTGTGTGTGTGCGTGTGTGTGTGTGTGTGTGTGTGTGTGTGTGTGTGTGTGTGTGTGTGTGTGTGTGCGTGAATCAGACAGACAGCAGAAAATAGATTACAGTGAGGCAAAGAATGTGAAAATAGAGAGAAAAGGAAAGAAGGGGGGGAGAAAACCCCCCCATAACCAGAGACAGTGAGTGAGTCACTCAAGGTCTGTCTGTGCTTAGTGGAAAACTGTGAAAGAGACTCGACACGACATTTTCCCTCCTCTTCCATTAAAAGCTCATCTTTTATTGACAGATGAAGAACACAATGCTTCAGTCTCTTGGACCTTGATCTGCTCTAGTTATTTGCGCAAGAGCTCTGCCTCCCCAGAACTCATTAAAACTGACGACCAGTTGGGCACAGAGAGATGGGAACAGGGGGCTTTTCAGTCTGTCTCATTTCAGGGACCTTGGTGGGTCAATTTAGATTATCTGGCCCGGTGGAGATAGACTCCTCCGCACTCTGGAGGATGTCCAACCTGAGAACAAAACATATTAATACAGTCGTATTAAATTGGAAAAACCCGGTAGATACAAAGCAACAAATTCATTTTGTTTACTTTCATATCTTTTCTGCACACTAGGAGGAATGTTAAATGTTTGAATGATACCATAAACTGTGTCTTTAATTCCTCTTTGTTTCATTGATTACACTCTGCATTGGTTTTTCAAGCATGCATTACGGTAATGCAGACAAGCCCTCTCCATACAGGTCATAATAAAAGTTATACAGAAAAAAGTCCTCCAGGAAAACCAACCACATGATCGTCAGAAGCAGTATTTGGTCATTTAGCACGCTGAGCCTTACTTGCCTCCCTAATGTATTTATTATCTCTCAGGGCAGTAAACACAAGCCAAATATCTAAGCGCTGTGGCCTTCCTGTGCATGCAGCAGACTCACATCTGGATGAACAAACACTTTCCTAATGATATGGGACACGACCCAGCTGTTGCTAATCATAAGCAGTTCACAGTTAGCATTTATCTGCAGAGCATAACAATGTTTGGGACGTTTCATTCAGCTGGAAGACTTCCCTGGGTGACAAATCAGTACATTAGTACACAGATTAAGCAAATAAATTGGAGTTTTGTGCTCAGAAACGAGTACTAACGGCAGCACCTACCCTACTGAACCAGAACAAAACCTGAATTCAGAGAATATCAGCGTGTTTTAGCCATCATTCATGTTCCCTACAGGATGGATTTTAATAACGCCGGGAAGCCCCAGACTTAGGATTTAGTGCCATCGTCAGGTCAAGAGTTTAATTTCTCTTGCAGGAGCAAACCATGTTTCTATCAACTTCACTTTCTGTTACAGCCTAATTAGAAAAGTTTCTTATTAGTTACGCTAAGATAATGAACATTTTTGACACTGCGAGCGTTGCATGTTACGTGCTGATTTCAGTGTTTAGTACAATGGACTCTTTTACAATGTTGCATACATTTAGTGGTAAATTTGTAGTTAGGGCGCAATGAGGTGACCCTGAAACACCCCTTAATTATAGGCTCAGACTGCTGGGGGACTTGGAATAATTTACTATGTCTTCTCTGCTCTTCTTGTATCACTCCATAAGCATAGTTCCTTGTCTCTCTATTCTCTTCTTTTTTTTGCTGGTTGTGGTAGATGGCTAATTTCCCTGAGATTAGGTCTCTTCCTGTGAAAGTATGTTGTTTATAAATGTACAACAACAGTCCCATCAAGACATAAGGTAACGATTTTATTAATATCAGTGTGAAAACCCCAAAAATCAGACAATTCGCCAGAAGCAAGGTAATGGCAACAAAACCATAATCTCATTCACATGGATTTCACAGGTGAGTAAGGACCAACCTGTGATTGAATGATGTTCATTTAGCTGTTTCATGCATTTTTTCCAAACCAGCACAAATGTAAAAAAAGCCAAACATGTCTAATCTGAATGGAAGGATTTAAATTGTGCAATTTATTTATTAAACCTTTATGTAACCAGGAAGTCCCATTGAGATCCGATCTGTTTCACAGGGAAGAGCCGGCCAAGTTACCAGCCATACAAAGTCAAAACAAGGAGTGAAATGAATGAAAAAGTTCTAATAGCTTGATCCTTTTTCTACATCTCTAGGTTTGTATTTAAATCTAGAAGACTTTCAGAAAATAATCGTGTTTTTTTTCCAGGATTAAACATGGTGTGAGACTTGTATTTTTAAGAAAATGTGATAAAAATCACAATTCAACAGTAAAATATGTGTAACATGAGGAACAGATGCTTTACATTTCTACCCCCTTCCCAAAACTACTCGTCTTAGTCCATGCTGACATCCATTGTCCTTTAGGGTTTAGACCATATGAATGGAAGTCGTCTTTCCTGATGTCTGCCCGTCTGTGTTTTTGCCTGCAAGCGTTTTTTTTCTTCTGTTTTTACATTGTATCCTTCACCTGGTCAATAGTTAAAGGCCAGCTCATCCTATAGTCTGTCTCTGTGTGTGCCAGTGAAAGCCAACACCTTCTTCAAGGAAGACACCAAGTTTCATTCACAAATGCTTTGTCTGTGCAGAGCAGCACACACCCAGGTGATCGAGTGACACACAGAAACAGATACAGCGTATATAACCTGCGCAATTCACACGTACTGAGTTTTGATGCGTGTGTGTTGGTGTGCGTGGGTTTGTGTGGCCTACATATTGAGTATTCGTTACATTGTTTGAATGTTTGAAAGACAATACGGGAGGAGCCAAAAGCTTATGTGTTAATACGCTGTACAAAATGTTAAAAAAAATGTAGTGCAAGGACTGAAGCTAGCAAACATATTTCAAAAACGTTTTTTGTGTGAAAGCGAAAACATCATTTTTAAATTAAATTTTTTTAATTTGTTTTATTTATAGTAAAAATGGACATTTTACACAGCATCTCAACCATTTTTGGCCACAAAGATCTCAGAAGTCAGATTAGCGCAGTGCCAGGCTTGTTTACTTTCTTTATTTTAAATCCAGCTTTTGTCATTATTTGTTTCAAATTTAGCCATTTCAATTAGCCAGAATATGAGCTTAAATCATGAACCCATTAGAGAAAATCTGCAGTCTCATATTGAGGCTTGTCTGTATTATTTAGCTGCCTGGTCGTTCCACTAGCACAAATATCTGTGTGCGTCAGTGTTGTCATGATACTGGAATTCCCAGGAAAATACTCGATGTTCAATATCAGTTTCGTGACTACAGGGGGAAAAAAACAAAAAAGAAAAAACAACTGAAACAATAACAACAGTATTTTTAAGTTGTCTGACGTAAAAAATAAAAGCACAGTAACACAAGTGTAAGGTGTAACAAATATTTTAAGAAAAGGAAACAGTGTCAGACAGGCAGGACTGATAACATTTGCTGTCTGGTTTAAACGTTAACCTTACTGTTTTATTACATAGCCAGAGCTGCTAGCCGCAATCTCAGTGAAGGCTTAAAAGATGGCTAATGTGGCTATCGGGTAATTACTAATAGCTCAATGGCATTAACGTGTACACAGGCCACATTAACATTCATGATAACTGTTTATACTTCAGGGGGGGGGTTTATGAAAATGACAGCTTCACTGACCTCTCAGTAGTGCTCATAAAGTGTTGCACATCAGTGCTAACATCATGCTAACACGACTGAGCGTCAGTCACTGTGTTGGTGAGTAGAGGAGGCTGAGACATCATTATTGCAAATAATTGCCCATAAGTTTTTTTTGTATTTTTATAAAAAAAAATGGATTAGTATCTGAGAATTGATTCTTCTGACAACCTTACAGTTTGTACAGCTCCAGTAATTTTATGGCCGTTGATTTTTAGATATAAAGTTTTATTTTCATGCCTTATTGTCAACATCTCTATCTGACTGATGCAGCAACTCACCGCTAATCATTTGCTAAGGTCATTTATATAAAGCGAGTGTAATCGCGAGGTACTAAATGACATCTGTGTTTTTAAACTTCTCTGACATTTGATTAGATTACAGATTCATTTATTCACAGAGAACATCGTTGATCGATTAGTTGATGATGGAAAATGATCAGTAGTTGTATCCCTGCCATCATAGAAAGAATACTTACAGAGAAACCGTGTACAGCATCACAGCATAATAAATAAAATCAGGGATCTTTCACTTAGGTGAAGGTGAAAGGTGCATACTACCACATGCAGCAACTGCAGTATTGAAATATGCAAAGTATACAATACTACAGTATTACAAAGGATTTGGCTTAAGGTGTTTAGTCAGTTTTGTATAAAGTGCTACTATATGCAAAACTGCTACTCTTCCCCCATTCTAACCATTATGGCTGATTAAATCTAAGATATATTATGGCTTCCCCATCCTTCCTGCCTTTAAATGCTTTTTCTAAATATTTGATAGCTTACATTAAATGCGAGAATAGTGCAGCACCACAAAGTTACAGAAAACTGCACTGGAAATGTAAGCAGGTGTGAATCTTATGTAGTCTTTCCGCTAGCAGCATCTGTGAAACCGCTGTGTGTACGGGCGTTTATGAATGCGCTTGAGGAAGGAAATTGATAGTGTCTGTCATCTGTCACACATCACATGCTCACTCAGGCGTTCACAACATACTTCACCAAGTGGAACACCAAACACGCAGTGCACGCATACATGCACTCGCACAAACCTGAGCCCAAGCTCTGAGTGCTTCTCCGTAACTTCTCTCTCCCTCCTCAGCCTCTCTCCTGGTGTCTGTCGTCTTCCCGGTGCCATGTTTTTGTAGACAGGCTTAGATGTATGAGTGCAGGGGTTGTACACTTGTGTGTGTGTGTGTGTGTGTGTGTGTGTGTGTGTGTGTGTGTGTGTGTGTGTGTGTGTGTGTGTGTGTGTGTGTGTGTGTGTGTGTGTGTGTGTGTGTGTGTGTGGCAAAAAGGCTTGTACAGAGTTGCTGACTGGCTGGGAACAAGCAGAGGCAGGCAGAAATCAAAACCAGAAGCTGAGGCAGAGTTGCACTGCAGTGAATCTGTATGGATTTTGTGCAGCTGAGCTGAAGAGTGGCACTGGGAGATAACAAGAAAGGCACACAAGAGGCAAACAAAAGAGTGAAAATGGAGAGCAGCAGCTGTGGGTAAGTGCAGGCTGCATTACGATGTTGCACACCTTGATAAGCTTTCTCAAACATGGAAGCCAGCGGAAAGAATTGTGTGAAACTTGGTTCTTATAGAGACTTGGCCCGCAAAGAAACAATGTATCACTGTGGGCAGTTATATGATTGAGTCTGAGACTGTCTACCCACTGGCTATTGTGTTGGTTTTCAAGCTTTTCTTTCTGTGTGTGAAACTTACTTAAACTTTTGCCCACATGTACATTTCATAGTTTGTAGAGGCAAAGTGTTAAATGCACACAGAGTCTATTACACTTTTTTGCCATGGCTACTGTGACACTGAGGTTTCTGAAAAGGATGATAAACTGGGAATCTTCGAGTAAAATCTTGAAGAGACACAAAATACAAAAGTTATTTCTGTAATGCTTCAGATAGATGTGCTGTAAAATTTGTGGTTACTGAGGAGGTCTGATTTCCTACATTGCTGGTGTCACAGTATGTGATGCGCAGTGATTTGGTACTATATAAATAAAACTGAACTGAATCAAATTCTGTATTAGTTAAAGATGGCAGGCAGAAACACCTGTAAAAAGGAAAACCAAGCATTTGGCAAAAGTGTCCAATTATAACTGTATGTAAAATTAGATTTAGCTGAAAGTGGTAGACAGTTTGTTTAAGAGAAAATAACTTTTGACAGTATAAAAAGTTTTAAAGAGTCGTTTTATTTTAAAACAATAAAAAATAAAATCAGAACCTAAAAATAAAAGCTATTTTTCAGCTTCTGATGAGCACATCTCTCAAATACTCAAATAGGTTTTAGGAAAAAGACAATTGTGCCGACTTCATGTTTAAACTACAAATGAAATGACTGCATCTCAATATCAGTTTCATTTTAACCACTTGGTTCCACTCCCCAGCTTTTCATACTCTCATACTGCCCTCCCTGGTGCTGCCCCGTACAGCATAAACCCCTAGCTATAAGCATGTGCTATTGAGGTGATGAGGAGGTTATTGACACCTAATGAGCCTCATAGCCCCTTTAGCCCCCATTTTTTATTCGATGTACTCCAGATTCCCCTTTGTTTACCGTTTTCATTGCTGCGTAAGAGCCAAGGGACTGAGGCCAAGCCAAGACATGGGTTAGGTAAATCTGCTTCCACTTAAGCTAAAGGAAAGGAAGGATAAAGAATTGATGGCCCACTTGTGTCCCTGTTTAAGGAAGAGAGTGGAAGTAAACACGGGGAAAGTCAAACTCAATTTAATGTGTCTGGTTCTCTCTGGAAGTTTGGCTGTCTTTAACTTCCTTTCTTTAGTGAGTAGTAGGTATTTGTCGGCCTGTCTCTTTGTTCCTGCACTCATCTATTCATCTCCTCCCTATCCTTTTCCCCTCTTGTTTATTTTAGTGTTAAAGCAAAACTCTGCACAGAGCAGCCTCACACCATTCTTGGCGGATAATGTGGCTGTACGACAGGTGAATCTGAACACCGGGGAGTACATTTTTCTCCCATGTTAGATTAAAACAGCTCAGCGTGAAAATTCTGCCTCCACACATCCTTGTCGTACAATTTGTCATTTTCTCATTACCTGTGGAAGAATGTAATTTGCTGTAAAGATGCTGCACTGTGAGACAGAACTGTCTCTCCTATGGGGATGTCGAGATTGTCCTAATGAGCAATGGGTTTGTTTTCTACATGCTTTTACATGATTTGCACAAAGAAAAGAATCCTGTGGTCACTTTTGTCCTACACTGTTTCAAATCATATTACTTTCTAATATAGAATGGCTTAGCAGTGTTCTTTATGATGTTACTACTTCACTAAATCTAATCCAAATCAATAGAATTGACACAATTTCAGTTCATATGTTACAAAGTGATCCACTAGGAAAGTGTTGAACAATCTTTCGGTTATGAGAAACCATATATTAGTTGATCATAGGCTGAACCTGGTTGGTAAAAATCCTATCTTAAGCAAACAGATAAACAAAATCTATTTTGTGGCCTTGAATATCATTTTAATCTTCAGTTTGTTAAATAAAATGGCACCAATGAGATTCATTTTCTTTAAATTTAAAAGAGAATCTATTTTCCTTATGTCAGATATATTGTGGTCAAGTGCTCAGAATGTGACCAACATTTTAAATAAAGGGCTCAGTGTATGTAGGTAATTCCTGTACGCAGAATGAGCTGAACATTGTTTAATCAATTTTTTATGTTTTGGGAGATCCTTAAGACTCCTTAAGTCACAATGTTATACAGTTTTGTTTGTGAGTACAGCAACTAGAAAACACAACACAAATTAAATAGAATTATGTAACTTGATGTAGCTCTGCGTGTAATATGAAAATGCTTCTTTAAATGGGTGAGTTATACTGTAAACCCCTTTTTCTCACTTATTATATTGGGCAAATTAGCTTTAAAACAAATTTGATCAACAGCTGCTTTTACTGAAAGACATGCTTAGACTTGCTGTCCCCAGCCAGGTGCCAGTGAGTTACTGGCAATTCCCTTTCCTGCTTCTAAGTCAATGTACACGTTTCATTCAATGGCCTAATTTCACCAAGACGAGGCGCTTTCTTTGCAAAAAATTTGACTTGTGTCATTATACAGGGCTTTATAGCATTTCATGCTGAAAATATTTCTCTTGTCAAAATCTATTTATTACACACATTTTGCAAAATTAAATATACTAAATATACTATTGTATGCAAACACACTTTCTATGCAACTGCAATGTACACATTTATTGTGTTAGAAAATGCATCTTATGTTTGTCAAAACAAGTTGTCAAACTTCAAGTGGGTAAAAACACTGAACAATGAACAGGAAGGCTACAGGACTGTGTCAAGCACTGTCTTCCTCTGCAGCTAATCAGATTAGTTTGTGTTGCAGTGTGTGAGCCTGGGCCACCTTCCCTTTCTAGAACCCTGTCCAGGTGAAGAACTTTGTTGCTTTGCCAGGCAGCATAAACAGCTCACGCAAAAGTAGGGTTGAAGCAGTGAGAGAAGGAGCAGGATGAGAGAAAGCAAAGACAAAACAGGGGATTCTGGGAGAAGTCTCAGAAGTAGATAAAAGAGAAGAAATTAATGACAGATAAGGAAAAATTCTGTTGAAAATTATCATGTAATGCAGGGATGGTGATTATAATGACAAAGATTACCATGTGCAAAAAGGATCAGATAAAAAGAAAGAAAATGCTGCAAAGAAGCAATTTAAGATGATAAAGATTCTTTATAGAATCAGGCATATGAGAAGGAAACTGCTGCATAGGCAGTTTCAGAAGTATATCATTTCAATCAACAGAGATTACTTCAGTATAGTGAAACTTATTTTCCAGATGTGACACAGTTGCATTAGTTTACTCATAGCCTTTGTTGAGAAGAAAATATGCAAAAGATGCCTAAAGGTTAAAAGAGTAAACACCAGGAGACTTATGCCTCATGACTTGACTCGGTTTCAGTTGTTTTCCATTACAGTACAATGGATTACCACCTCAAGTGCTTGGGGTCGTGACAGCAACATGGCTGAAAGTCCTGTGACGTAATTTATATGCAACACAAACAACACAACAGGGCAGGATATTGAGGCAATATACACACTGCTAAACCAATGGTAAGAGTAATCGCTGGACCATGGTGTTGTTTTTTGTATAGCTATTTCAATCTTCGTTGTCGGGTTTCAAAAATGTCAGTTTTAATTTTATGTCGAGGAGACGCTCTCGTGATTCATCGCGTGATGCCACTGTCTGACCAATCAACAGAATGCGGCCTGCTGACATCACATTTTCAGATCAGCTCAGATTGCTTGGAACCCCAGCAGAGAAAGTACTAAAATTGTACCTGGTACCAGGTTCAACCACCTAATGGAAAACCCTAAAAACAAAGTCGACCCAAGCCGAGTAGGTACTGGTGCAAAAGGGCTATTATTGTCATGTCCTTGGAGGCAGATGGCGTGGAGTGAGGAGAAGGCGGACCCAAAAGCAGACGATGGACGCAGAGTGAGGTGATGAACAGAAAGCGAACCTTTTATTTGGCTGAACCAAAGTACAACCAAAAAGCACAGAATGACTAGGATGGAGCTAATGATATACTTGAAAAACTAAATACAAAACACTACTTAAAACTAGAAACCTGAAACTTGGAAACACAGGGGAAGAAACACAGACGAACCGACAACAGACGGAGGAAGACAGAGGATCTACACAAGAGGATCACGAGGAAATGAGGAACAGAGGGGAACCCGGTTGGGACTAATCACACACATGAGACAGGGAGGAACCAAAACAGAATATACTAACACAGGACGCAGGACTGTCAAAGTAAAATGTAACACAAGGAACACAGGGAAAAGAAATCACAAAATACAAAAGTTAACTTAGGAAACTACAAATACAAAAGACTAAACCATGAGAACCACAAAATTACAGAATATTAATAGTCAACACAAAATCACTGGGTCACCAGACCCAGGACCATGACAATTATTCTACATGTATGTCTAGACTTTGCTTATAATCTCATCATGTGCAAAATTTAATGTAATTAAAAAAAAAAAAACATTTCTTTCTATAATATCTGAAAAATGTCTTCTAGTGCCTGCAATATCATTGTACAAACAGAAAAGAAGGCAAAAAGGACAGAAAATCCTTTCAGCTTGTATCATTTTCTCGAGGGTTGAAATGTTAGCTTTGCAAGAAGTAGGAATGAAATTGGAGCCTGGCTGTCTGCATGTTGCCTTTTTTCTGTGTTTGTACATTTTCAAAATGAACTTTTGGTTCAACTTTAAATTGTTCAAGCATCTATATAAGAACTTGACACAGTTCTTCTGTGATTTTGGTTCCTTCTGTCTTCTCTGAGCAATGCCAAAGATATTCCATAATTCTGAGGGTATTGTCATGTTTGCAGACCAACAGATAGACCCTAGTGCAGTGAAAGATGGTTAAAAGTAAGACTACTTTATGCAATGTGGCTCTCTTATCATATTTCTGGTATAACTTCTAGGTGAAAAAAAGGTATTTTTCTTTCTCTCTGTTCGGCTGTGCATGATACAACTGAAAGAATGATTTCAGTCACTGAAAGGAAACAACCCATGAACATAAGGGCTTGGGCTTTAGGTAACCTCACTTCTCTCCCTCTACAAGGTTGTTGGAAGTTACGCAAAGTCCATAAAACACTGACGCCAACAATAAGGTTTCTTTGTGAGCTCCGGTCTCAGTCTTCTGTCTGCATTTCATTACGGAACAGGCCTCCATTTGTTGTCATGGAAACAGACAATGCCTCTTACACATTATATTTACAGGCCTTTTTACTGATGAGCTCTAAGTAGCTTTTCCAAAGAAAAAGCATATTTTAGCTGTTTGTGTCTCATGTAATAGATAAACTTTGTCAGCCAGGCATGGATAAAAACTTTTCCTCGCCTTAATAAGACAGAAAAAACCCTCCAGTACAGCTGAACATGCAACCCAGCATCATAAATTAGACACACCAGTCCACCGTGTCCAGTTCAAACTTTACCTCTGTCTAAATGATAATAATGTATACTTTATTGATCCCGTAGGAAATTACTCTCTGCATTTAACCCATTCACTCAGTGAAGCAGTGAAAAGTGAAGAAGTTAAATAATTGAAAAAGGGGAGGGAGGGTGGGGCACGAAAATGAGAACAAACAGCTCATATAACTGTCATATATACATAAGAACTTGAAGAGGCGTGTTTGGAGGAGTGGTCCCGCTCCTGAAATTCAGATACTTTATCTCCAAATGTTCTACAGCTATACAATGTTGGGTCATGCAATGCCTTGTTATAGAAAGTTATTTTATATTAAGAAGTGCTATGAATGTTATGTTATAATATTGTGGACAAGGTCAATTATATTTTTATGGAAAGCAGTACTGTTATTCAAAGCTACATTATGCTACATTATGCTCGTAAGGCAATGCTTTATATTAATTTTTCCATTCACTGTCTTTTTGTCTACTGAGTACTCACCACTGGAGCAGTCCAGTCCTCCCCACCCTGGCTCACATTGGCAAGTATCAGGAGAGACACATCGTCCATGGGCACACTCTTCTGTGCATAATGCTGAGAAGAAAGAATAGGGTTGCTTATTTGCCTGTGTTGAGAGTATCTGCAGCAAATTAATGAAGGCTTTTCTTAATTTACATATTTTTTGTCTATTTTTTTATATGCAGTGTTCTGTGCTCTGTACTACCATAAATTAACCCCAAACATGACATTAGCAGTGCCTGTTTGTCATTTTCCCCTTAAAGATTCTCTGCACATTCCAGGTGTACTACTTCCTCTTTGACATACTAATGTAACAATAAGTCATAATATTTTCTACTTTGCTTAGATATGGAGAGATTCTACCAGCCAGTGTAGCGAGCAAAGCATATTATCTGCATTGTACAGCAAACAGATAAGGTAGTGCTGACATCTCCATTATCACCTTAAGCTTTTACAACTACTACTAATATTTCATTGTGACACAACAGTTGAAAGCCATCATGCACAATCTAAAGGTTAAAAAATGATTCTATCACAATATAATAAATAATGCAGAGTTTTACAGGGCTAACGTGTGTCATTATCTCATACAGCTATTAGCTAGAAGGTCATGGTGGTCACGAGCCAATGTTTCGATGAGGAGGAAAAGAGAAAAAGCAATGTGAAAAAGACAAAAAGACAAATAGTATTAGCAGTCAAGAAAAAAAAGTGCATGCCACACAGCTAAAGTGAAATCGTAAAACACCATTTTTTTTTAATATCACTTTTTTATCTTATAATTATTATGTCATTGCATCTTATTTTACATAAGTGGAGCATTTTTCAGGAAACCTAAAACTGAAGACCTGAGTAAGATGGGTGAAAAATGAAAGGAAAGACCTAAACCCTTGAATCTGATACAGTCAGATAAGTTCTTGCAGTAACATGGAGTAATTCCCAGCATCTCGTGAGAAAGACTGCTTTGGAGTTCCAATACTGGGTACAATGTTTTATTCATCCTGCAGTTGGGTCACTTTTGGTTAAAACACCAAAAACTAGTTTGTCATTTTGTGAGCTAAAGTAAACTTTTCACATTGACTCATCTTTGAAAGCTCTATTTCCCAACATACCAAGGTTATGACATTATATACTGTATAGTAAAGTTTCACTGGCTGAGGTTTTATATATATAGGATGAGTTGCAGGAAAAAGCCCATTGTTAAGATGTCAGAATAAGAAAAAGAGGCTTGCCTGGGCCGTTTCTGGCCATCATTGGACTACTGAAGACAGAAGAATGTATTATGGACTGATTCAATCAATCAAATAAAGTGAATATTGAATAGAAATTTTTTAATGTTTGGTTCATCATGCAGGATCTTTGTACACTGTTGAGAAGGTGAAAGGATGGTTCCACAGTGTGTGGCATCAACTGTGAAACATGGAGGAGGAAGTGTGATGGTCTGTTGCTGTTTTGCTGGATCCAGGGTCAGCATTCTGCAGCGCCAAGCAATAATTCTCTGGTGTTCATCTAATTGGTCAGGGGTTCATCCTACAGCAAGATATTGACCCAAAACAAAAGTCCAATCTATGCCAGAAATACCTCAGGAAAAAAGAAGAAGATGGTAAGCTTGAAACCATGGAGCAGCCAGCACAGTCTGCAGACTTAAACCCCATCGAGATGGTTTGGGATAAACAGGACAGAACAGTAACAGCAAAGCAACCTCCAAGTGCCTCACATTTATGGGAACTTTCTGAAGAATATGTGATTTCTATTCAGTTTAGCTGTTCAGCTGTTATATTTGCCAAACTTTGATCAGTCAAAAGTTTAGAATACATTTTGGTCTATAAATTGATTCCATGATTTCTTTTCTTTTTTCTTTTTTTTTAAACTCCAAATGCTTATTTGTACTATGCTTTCATTTCAGAGTGAAATGAGACATTAAACAGCATAATTTTCAATAACAAACTGGAAAAATGTAGGTGTTTTAAAACTTTTGGCCAGTAGTGTATTTATTTTAATATGTGCATTGAAGGACATATCCTGGTCAAAAATGACTCCAAGGTTCCTCACAGTGTTACTGGAAGCCAAGGTAATGCCAGAGTAAGAATCTTGTTAGATATCATATTTCTAAGATTTGTTTCAAAGTATGATTTTATAGAGATATACTCACACTACCCATCTGTCTTTGAGAAAGAGCATTCTTATTGTTAACTTATTGTTAATAAAACTTTAGGTCATAATAAGAGCTTGCAGATTAAACTCATGGGGGTTGTTCCTGGGGGGAGGACACTCAGAAACTAGGAGATGGGCACATTAATAAATAGTTGGTGATGGTGATTTTCAGGTGTGATTCAGGTGTGATTTTCACTTGCCAGAGGAACAAGACAATGAAAAAGTGTTGGAAATAAAAAGCTCTCTAATTAACAAATTTTTGAATCTCTTTATTCAAACTGGGGAGTTTTACTGAGAGTTAGACTGTTTCACACACAATAATTTTTTTGTTTTACATGCTGCCTTTGTCTGCCTTTGTCGGCAGAAGGATTTATCAGTGAAACCTTCTAATTGCACAGGATTCCCAAAATACGGTACGGCTGTGAATGGGGTCGAAGTGGCAATGTGTTGAGGGTGTACCCTGCCCAGTGAATTCTGGAAGATGCAAGTAGTTGTTCCTTTTTTCTGCAAGTAAAGGACCCCTGACACCTATTCTAGCACAGTAATTACCATACACACACAGCAATTCAGAAACTCAAAAACAATAATATCTATAGTAATGGTAATTTAACCCATAGTGCACAATGGAATGACAACAAAAAAAGAAGCATCTTTATCATCAGTGCACCTTGTTAAAGGTAAAATGTTGAATTTTATGTAACATCTCCTTCAACTCATTTTGTAGGATCAGAGTATGAATATTGCATCATACATCAGGTAGGGATTGTGCTGGAAGAAGATGGGCTGACAGCTTGGAGACTTTAGCTCCTCCATCACAGAGATATGATGTGCTATAGTCCTGGCTCTGTTTGCTTTCTTACAGAAGCAGGCAGCTTGACGTGCATATAAATGTGCACAGGAACAAATGGAAAAAAAACAACCTCTCTTGCACAAAGTATTTCAACACACTGACCTGTTTTTTAAGGCTATGAAGTGCTTAAAACCCGCACAGTGAACACAAAGTGAACTGCTGAGTTTGGGAAGTTGCAAAGAAGTATGCAAGCAGGGAGCAAAATGTGGACAGAGTGGCTACAGGAGTTAGATCTGATTCTGTAAAGCTGGGTTTAATTGCATTTTAGTCCCAGAGGGGTCATCCTCTCTAAATTTATAGCAGCAGTGTGTTAAATTTTACAGCTTGTTTCGAATATTAGGATAGAAATCCTTGCATCCACACATTCATAGTACTCAACACAGACTGAGATTTATACACCGGGGAGGTTGGGATGGAGTTGCTGGTTATAATACAGAAAGATGCATGTGGTAAGTATCAGTATGTTTATTTTTTCACAGTTTTTATAAGGACAACTATATCAACATATGTTCAGGTAAGAATTCCATCCATCCATCCATCCATCCATCCATCCATCTTCTGCCGCTTATCCGGGGCCGGGTCGCGGGGGCAGCAGCCCAAGCAGAGAAGCCCAGACCTCCCTCTCCCCAGCCACCTCCTCCAGCTCATCTGGTGGAACACCAAGGCGTTCACAGGCCAGCCGAGAGATATAATCTCTCCAGCGTGTCCTGGGTCTGCCCCGGGGCCTCCTCCCGGTGGGACATTCCCGGAACACCTCACCCAGGAGGCGCCCAGGAGGCATCCTTATCAGATGCCCGAACCACCTTAACTGGCTCCTTTCGATGTGGAGGAGTAGCGGCTCTACTCTGAGCTCCTCCC
>VURO01020740.1:0-10780 GCA_015108175.1 Pelvicachromis taeniatus
CAGCTGATTTAAATGGTTAAACGACCTCCTCAGCCTGTATTGAAGTTCTCCAGAGGCCTGCTAATGAACTCATCCTTTGATTCAGGTGTGCTGACCCAGGGTGTTATCTAAAACCTGCAGGACACCGGCCCTCGAGGCCTGGAGTTGGAGACCCCTGTTTTATATTATAAGCAAAGAATGTGAAATCCTAAAACATCTGATAATGTACTGTGCAAGACCAATCCGTCCTTTCCCTGCCACGTATCTAGGCTGTGGGGACACCGCTGCATTCCCAAGTCAGCATGTCCTGGTCCAGTTGCTCTGGATACAGCTGAAAGACATCAGATTGATGAACCAGATGCTCAAAAACACGAGATTAAAGTCTGAGATTAATTCTGAAAGAGATAAAAGTAAGGATAAGGATGCCTCCTGGGCGCCTCCTGGGTGAGGTGTTCCGGGCATGTCCCACCGGGAGGAGGCCCTGGGGCAGACCCAGGACACGCTGGAGAGATTATATCTCTGGGCTGGCCTGGGAACGCCTTGGTGTTCCCCCGGAGGAGCTGGAGGAGGTGGCTGGGGAGAGGGAGGTCTGGGCTTCTCTGCTTGGGCTGCTGCCCCCGCGACCCGGCCCCGGATAAGCGCAGGAAGATGGATGGATGGATGGAGATAAAAGTCAGAATTCTGACTTTTATCTCCCCCCCCCTCCAGTGGCCCTAATCCTCCTCTGTAGGTTTTCAGATGTTTTGTGAAACTTGAGATTTGAGGGTGAAATATTTCGAGAAATGTTTCGTAAGAATTCTGAAATACTACAAATGAAAAAAATCTGTACTTCAGTAATTCAGACAAGATACTATCCAGTCAACTTGCGCTGTTCCACCAGGAGATGGCGGAAGCAGACTTTGATACAAGCTCTGAGCTTCCTTCCGCTATATTCAACAGCACGCATCCATGCGGTCCTGAGGAAACCCAACATGAACCGTCCAGTCATCTTGTTTCCTGATTGATAGCACCTTCATGAAAGGTTAAAGCCAGAAATGCAATGTGCAGGTCTTTCTATTCATTTATAACTTCAGGAACCGGATTATTAAAGACACTGTAAGATGCGCAAAGGTACCTTTTGTGTAATCCAACCTCCAGCATTTACACAGCCTCCGCGGGGCGCGCTTCCAGCAAACAGCAAGCGGAGCGTTTCTCCCCCACCCAACAGGTAGCTGCGTTTAATTGGATTTTACAGATCGTATCGAGGAAAAGGCCACTGGCTTCCAATCCAGTCTATTTGTTGTCTCCCACCTCCACTTTGAAACAGGACCACGACTTGGCAAGGACCTGAAAGGCATCATGTGACTCGGCATCTGCTCTCAGTTGTGGCAAGATAACAACGCAGAGAGAAAGAGAGAGGGAGGGAGTTGAGGAGGAGCTTGCAGCTATAAGATTAACTCCACTCACCATCAGCACCAAAACTTGCATCCATCCTCGTCTCGTCCCAGCGCGCGCACACTGGCGTGTTTATTTGTTTGCTTGTTTCACCCCCGTTGGGAGGTGCACAGGTGCATCCCACGGCTAAGACTCGCTCTCTGCTGACTTGATTATGGTCACAACCCCCGCGGTGCCAAGGTGGAGCCACCGCGCGTATCTCGAATCGGTGCGCTTCTCCAGGGGCTGGGATGCGCACCGGGCACCTCTCGCTTCCTGCCGAGTTTCGGGTCTGAGCAGGAGTCAAGCGCTGCCCCAGGGCGCAGAGGCAGGAGGACCCAGTCTACCCGGAGCAGGATGCCAGTAATGAGAGGGCTACTGGCCCCGCAAAACACCTTCCTGGACACCATCGCCACCCGCTTCGATGGCACCCGTGAGTAACAAGCAGGAGCTCTCTGATGAGCTCATTATCTCGTGGTTCCTACACGCAAAAAACGGTATAATATTAATCTTATATGTGACTGGTGTACATTTGGGAGTATTTTCAAATATGCAACTTTGGAAGTTAAAAAAAAATAAATACGTGCGCTTCTGTCCGCCACATGTATCCGTCTAAATAGTGATGTGCTCTGAGGAAAACGTTTTCTCAGAGCCACTGATGGAAAACGCGTGTGTTGCCTTGAAGTTCCATAGTAACAGTCTCGTGCTCTATGCTTCTGGGAGAGCGGTTTCTAGTAGACATGAAGTGGAATTCATTTAATTCAGAGTTTTATTTCGTGCTGTAGTATTTTTCTGTTATGGCCGCTGTGCCCAAGCTTAACTCGGTATCATCTGCATGTTTTAGTGATGCAGTTTCAGCAAAAAGCTTCCCCAGAGCGTTTGCACTTCACACCCACGATGAGCACACCGGAGTCCTGCCTTAGTCTGATCTCTGTCACAACACTCTAGTCTGCTCAAGCAAAGCTGCCGGGGAGAGAGAGAGGAGGCAGGATGCACAGACCAGTTCTTTTTTCTGTCTTTGGCAAGAGTGTGTTGTGAACAGATGCAATGAGCAGCCCGCGTGTGTTTGGGCCCATGCTGGGTGGGTAGGCGGGTGAGAGATTATATTGTGCTTGGGGTGTTCATTTCTGCTTTTTTTGTTTTGTTTTTGTTTCTTTGCATTGATTATTCAGGGTGATTGGAGTTTATGTGAGACTGCGAGCGGTGGTGAACCAGTGACTTCAATAAACCAGTTATGTGTGACAGCAGGATGGAAAAGATTATGGGTCCAGGCAGGGAGCAAGATGCTCAAAGGCAAATCGTGATCTCACTCAAGGTTTTTCCAACTGCTCTCCTTTCTTCTGCTGTTTGGCCATTTAAACGCTCTCACTTTAGAGGGCACAGTGACTCGTTAGCGTTGCCTCTTTATGAAGTGAGAGAAGAAAGGCTACAAAAGTCTCCTAACGCTGTATCCGTGTAGCTCCACATTATTCATGAGGAACACTTAGAGCACGCACAGGCCACACATCGGCTGACAGCGAAATTGAAAGGATTCCACTCACGCCCTCGTTGTCTAAAGAAGAAATGGTCTAAGTGTGACTGTTTCCCTGTCAGCGGCTAAAACACAGGCCTTCCACTTGCCGAGGTGCTGATAATTACACATTTCCAGCCGTACTTGTGCAGCCATTGTAATTAACACGAATGGATGTCAAGAATTCATTGTGGCCTTTCTGCCTGTCAGTGGAGGTGGAAGAGGAGGTTGTGGGAGGCAGGGAGGGCAGGATGGGAGAGTGTGTGTAGTTACTCCTGTGGAAGAAGGAGACATTTCAGACATCTAAATATAAATCCATTCGGGTTCTGGCTGTGACACAGGTGCAGATATGTGTTTTTTAAACGCCGTGCCATTGCCTCCTCATTAAAACAGACACTTTGGTGCAAATGGGATAAGGCCAACTCGGCGTCTCTCTGTAGAGGGGATGGGAGCTTTGTGTCTGAGTGAATACTTGATGTATTTCTGTGAAAAGCCATTTTGTTGCGAGCTGAATCAAATGGCAATAACAATTACTTGTAAATGCCATTCATCTCTGCTAGAGTGATATCTGAAAGCACTTTATTTTCTGTTGTTGAAGACTGTTTGCTTTGTGCGGCTGCACCACTCTTTTAGTCGACTCAGTGTGGAATGTGGCAACACCACTAATGCACTTCCACTAGTCCCTTCAGTTCAGAGCAGGAAAGGCTGTTGAAGACGACCCCTGGAGAGAATGGAAAGTGTACATATCCGATCCTCGCTGGCTTCACTGACAATACAGAAACCTCTTGATAACATTTTTTAATTTGCACAAGTGGAATAATTTACATTTATTGTGACATTGGGCACAACAAAGGCTGGATTCACTTCCTGAGCCAGCACTAGGCAAGATTTGCTGTAGCATCTTGAATTAGTCAGCAGTTTTGTGAGTAAGCGACATATATAGACCCAAATGCTGCGGACAGCTCTTGGTTTTTGGACACCTTGGGGTCTGACAACTACCTGCTTTGACTTGGTTGAAAGAAATGCAGATTATCATTAGGGCTGGGCAAAACCATTATTGTGTCTACGTGGGGGGTGTCTGGATGAATTAAAGGGTAAAAACCAGCGTTAGTAACAAAGTTGAAAACTTACGGTCGTTTTATGATCGGCCATTTCCACCTTGCAAAGCTGGCAAAGACTGACTCACTTCCTGTTCGGTTCAAATATCCCCATACTGTAGAACTGCGTGTTCGGGGGGGGCGTGGTTTAAGTCCACATGTTACCGCTACTCGCTGCCGCATCGACGCAAATTTTTTACGTCGACTTTTACGTCGACGTAATCGATTGCGTCGACGCGTTGTCCCAGCCCTAATTCAGAGCCTTCCTCTACGATACGCTGCACACCCTAAACACAAGGTGCAGTCCAAGTTCTACCCCAGAATATCTCGTTACCGTATGCAGAGGTTCTCTCAAGACCTTACCCAAAGTTCAGCCCAGAAGTAACTCATAATCTCACACAAGACTCGAATACACGAATCATGTTATTCTTTAGAAAGTTGCCGAGTCAGATTTGTATCTGACGTTGGGAACATTGTGCCGTGTTTTTGTGCCGTCTTTTGTTAATCCTGTTAAAAATAATCTGGTACTGTCTACATGCAGGCTCAAGCCATCATGAACTTTGTGGTGCGTTACCGTCCAGATGAGCAGCCATTATTGCGGCCACATCATGACTCCTCCACCTTCACCATCAATATCGCCCTGAACAGGAAGGGCATCGACTACGAGGTAACTGCCTGCTGATCTAATGATGAATAAACAAGAAACCGAAGGACATCCTGTCCTGAATAATTTACCTGAAGCTCTGCCTTAAAGCAACATGTTTACTTGTGTCAGGGTGGAGGCTGCAGGTTCCTGCGGTACGACTGTAAGGTGGAGTCTCCTAGGAAGGGCTGGTCCTTCATGCACCCAGGTCGACTGACGCACTACCACGAAGGCCTGCGCGTCACCAAAGGGACCAGATACATCATGGTGTCCTTTGTGGACCCCTAAACATGTGGAGCGTGTGCATGAAAGGCTGCTGGTGTGTCTGTGTGAGCATGAAAAGATTAGCAAACCTCATCATCACAGTCATAAAGGAGGAAACGGCGTGATGACCTTGAATACATCATGTTATTATTTCACTGTGTCCTTATTTCAGGTGTACATAAGAGATCTGACGGAGTCCCTGAACGCATCATTGTTGACGTTTCAGAGTTTTCTATTTTCACTTTACTTTTTATTCCTAACTTTATAGAAACAAATAAAATCGAGAGATTTTTGTGGTCTTGAAGGCGTTGCTGTCAGACATTTCAAAATAAGAGTCTCTCGGTTAAATTCAGTTGTCACCGTGCTGCCTTATTTGTAAACGCTAACTAAATCTATGCAAGCAGAACACACTCCATGTTTGTGTTTCAACAATCAGCTGTTACACTCCATCAAACTCTAACAGATTAGTGCCGCCTGTAGTGCCAGTGTTAGCGACGTGCTCGAGGTTTAAATCCACCTCAAAGACACGTCGGTTGGATTTGCGCATCCATATTTTAGATGCTCAAATTCTCCATATCAGTGAATATGAGACAGAATCCTAAAAAGAAGATGGGTATGAAGATGCTTTAAAGAAAACAGTGTGAGTAATATGCCAAGAAGTCTTTTTGTTTGGTAGAAGTCGAGTTTCAAAGAAGTGGAGCTCCACTTTGAGGACTTTTTAGACTCTTACTTTGTAAACTTTAAAGGCCTTTTATGTATTTCTGTTTTATTCTTTGTTGTTTAGTCTTGTTTTTAAAATTTGAATTTCCTCTTTACGTTTCCATCATCGTTGGTGTGAGGCGCTGCCTCCTCTTGCAGGATTATGTTTTTATTTAAGAAATGCTGTGATGGTTTAGAGTCTGTCTGAGGTGCAGCGTTTCCACCCATCCTCTGGTTTTCTTCTATACGTGCCTGTTTATCAGAAGTCTCTGGCTTTGTACAAACTGCATTAAATTATTTGTTGATGACTGACTGAATAAAGTTTTGAGATTTTAATAAAAAAAAAAAGAACTGTCACATCAGTTTAAGTGGTCTGTTGTTGGGGCTGTTACTCCTTCGAGCTTTGGTATTCAGAACTATATGTGGTGAGAAGAGCTGCCCTAGCAACAACAAAGTCATGGAAGTCCACACTTCAGCCTGCATGATCAGACGTTTGGTTACATTTCTGTAAAAAGTCAAATGAACATTTTTAATTGATGAACAAATAGAAATCTGCAGAGCCTCTTTCTGTACTTTATTTCAGGGTCTGCTACATGGATCAGGAACTGGCGAGGGTGATGAGTTTTTCCACTTTCAGCATTCATAACATTCAGCTTGTGACACTGTATTAAATAATTACTAAATGACAATTAGAGTTCATAGCTTGACATGTTGCTCATAAAGTCAGCGAGAAGCCCTCGGATTGGCTGGTGTGGTGGAGTCAGAAGCCTGAAAAGAAAAAGAATTAAGTTCAGATCGTTTAAACTTATCCCTCTAATTTAACTTTGTCTCAGAAAACCAACACATCTGTGGTTCCTTGTGGAAGGCCCCCGTGCTGAACCATATCTGCAGGTTTAGGAGCAGCATGCCGCCATCCAAGCAACACCTTTCTTACTCCAGCAAGACGATGCTAAACCAAATTCTAGTAAATGAACAAAGCTGTTACACTGGCTTGTCTGTAGTCCAAACCCGTCACCAAAACAAACATCTCAAGTTCTATGAAATCAAAATAGGACTACAAGGAGCAGCTGGAAAGATTTGGCTTTAAAGTATTAAAGGTGATCAGATCTTTTTTAAAAACCAGCACAATTTCTCAGCGTCATCATTTGACATTTAGTCTTTGAACGGTGTAAAATAAATAAAGGCTTTAGTAGGTTTAGGTTTTAATACATAGAGTTTGTAGTCTTAATACAAAGAAGGGAAGCTGGGGGGCCAGATGGAGAAGTTTGTTTCTGCTCACCTGTCTTGGTCCTCTTCCTCGCCCCGAGAAAACGGTGGTCATTCCCTTTTGGGCGGGGACGTGTCGGAGGGAGCGGCTCTTCGATTCCTTCAGTTCAGAGAGGAGCTCGGGGCTGGACAGTGACAGACGAGCTGAACAAAGACGAAACAACTTCCAGTCTTCACTTTGCTACAAATTCGCAGGTACGTGGAAAAGGAAATCTCTAAAACATCTCCAGCCAGCTCACCTTGTCTGCCCTTGAAGCCAGGGGATGGCGAGGTGGATGAAGAACTGGAGGGGGAGGAGGAAGGAGTGAGGCTGAAGGGGGAGGGGGCGGGGGAGGTGGTGGAGGAAACCCCGCTGGATTCGCTGTCGTCGCTGTGAGTCTTAAACTTGTTCCGACACTCTGGAAAAACAAAGATACGAAGACATTTGTGACTGTTTGTGCTCGGGTTTGGGGGGTTTCTTTGTGGTGGTTTGATACAGAAACCCAGGACCACCCGGACCCCTCAGGGGTCAGGGGAACCTGTTTCAGGTTGTGTTCAGTGATCCATCAACAGAAGATTGAGCCTTGGAGGAAGGCCTTTACCTTTTAGAAACTCTGCTTGCAGCTCAGGACTTCTGAGAGACAGACTGAAGGGAGGAGGAGGAGGGGATGAAGAGGAGTTGAGCTGGGTTTGTTTCCCAGCTGTGATTGAGGTAGATGTTGATGATGATGATGATGATGGAGGAGGTGGTGCTGAAGACTTCATGGTGAACACCTGCAGTGAGACCAGCTTTAGTGAAGTTTTAGCACGTCAATTTGTTTCTAAACCACGTTTCACAGATCGCTTTTCAACTCAACTGAATTTTGTTTCTATAGCATCACCTCACGGTGCTGTATAGTGTAAAGAGCCCGACCATAACACAGTGCGACAGTGGGAAAGAAAAACCCCCTTTGAACAGGAAGAAACCTCTGGCACAATCTGGCTTTCCTCACATCTTTGATGGCCTGAATATCAGCCTGTAAGTTTCAGGTAAGAATGAGTCCAGGTGAGATTTTTGAATTCAAAACATTTTGAATTAAAAGCTTTTCGAACAGTGATGTGGGAAGATCAGCGACACTCAGGGTTATGGAAGAAAAACAATCCAGATTTATGAAAGAAGAAAAGTCAGTAACAGAGTAGAAGAAACATTTCTTACTTCATTTACTAAATGAAGTAAGAAAAGTTAGAGAACACCTGTTGAAGACCACGAGGAAGACTCCCTATGTGCATATGTGCATATGTGTCCCTATGTTCAGTGGCGCCCTGGATGATAATGTGCTGACTGAATAACTGTTTAGGAAGGGTAAGCCCTGTATTAAAATACAGACACAACAGACAGACGATGTGTTGTGGTGGGAAAGACTTCCACACAGACCAGCCTGTGTGAGAAAACCACATGTGTGGTGTCCCACAGAGAATAACCTGCCTCACAAAATTACACGACTCCATAATGTTCATGAGTGGAGGTGCAGGAGAACAACCTGCTTCATCCATGTACAAATTACATTAAAACTACGTCCAGCCTTAAAATGGAAGATAAAAAAATGTCCAGCAGGACAAGAACAGCAAAATAATAAATAGGTTCTAGATTATAATTGTGGTTCGCACTGTTGCCTCACAGCGAGAAGGTCCTGAGTTCAGTTCCACCATCAGGCCGGGGTCTTTCTGTGTGGAGCATGTTCTCCTGTGTTTGCGTGGGTTCTCCCCGGGTTCTCCGGCTTCCTCCCACAGTCCACAGACATGCACTTAGTGGGGATAGGTTAATTGGGAAAAATCTAAATTGCCCATAGGTGTGAATGCAGGAGTGACTGTGAGTGTGAATGGTTGTCTATGTGTGTTAGCCCTGCGACAGACTGGCGACCTGTCCAGGGTGTACCCCGCCTCTCGCCCCAAGACAGCTGGGATAGGCTCCAGCGCCCCCCGCCACCCTGAAAAGGAGAAGCGGAAGCGAATGGATGGATGGATGGAAGTTTTTAAAACTTCATGGCTTGGCTAATTAAATCACACCACAGACAATGTTTACAGCTAGAAATAATCTATTACCAGTCAACATCTTTTCAACCATTAAAGTGTACATGGTGTACATGGTGATAACTACAGGGACAAGTTTTTGTGTGTCTGTGTATGGGGTTAAATTGTGGAGTGGGCTAGGGGGTAAACACAATCAATGTCTAAATATCCCGACATTTAAATCACTGTACAAACATATGGCTTTCATGCTGTTCAAGGATGACAAAGCATTAAGCTGCAAGAGGTGTTTTCAATATAGATAAGTTATCACTGTTATACAACATATTACACACACTCGGGAAGAAGCCGCACAACTACATGACTGAGCGATAAATATGTGAAGGGGTGGGACCATATAGGTCCTTCCCACTCCTTTTAGAGACGACAGTCGTTTCCTTCCTGTATATTGACGGGTAGAAAAAGATTCCTGCGTTTATCCTGATTCTGACTGATGACGACGCCTCGTCCCCAAAGCTGTCTCAACGTCACCGATGTTTCTTTGGGTTGGGTTTATCGCGGCGCCCAGGCAGCAGCAGAAACAGCAGAAAAACAGACCGACATTAGTCGTATTTATTAGTCCTGTTTAGCAGCTGCAGTGGAACAGATTAAAGGACAAACAGCTGACTTCAGGGTTCAGCTTGGGCCATGGGCCGCGCACTTACACCAGGTCAGCGTGCTGCACCACGCCACAAAAACTGGTGAAGAACGGCTTGATCTACAAAGATTTCGAGACGAGATTCAAAGTTGTCTGATATGATGTCTGATTTACTGCCGTTGAGCCGCGGACTGTTTAAAAACCAAAGAGAGACATTCTTCTTTGTCTTTCGTTGCTCCCTTTGAGGATCACCACAGCAGATCTGCCTCCTCGTCTTGTCCTCCTCTGTCACTCCAACCCAACTCGTCCTTCGTCACTACATCCATGAACCTCCTCTGAGGTCTTCCTCTAGTCCTTCTGCCTGGCAGCTCCATCATCAAACAATATATCCACTCTTCTGTCTCGATTCTAATGACTCTTATCCCTCTTATCTCCAGGGCATACCTACTCCCTACCACGCCCGAATTCCTCATGTGTAGTGCAGTTTCTCAGTCTGAGATCATACTGCTGCTCAGCAGTACTCACCCCTCTTCTTAGCCTAGCTTCAACATCTCTTTCCTATCGCTTCACGGGTCTCTACATGCTCCTATCCATGCTCTAAATCCTCCCATACTGTATGGGACTGAGACTGGGACCATAAACTCATTAGGAAACTGTTTACTGAGGCGAGAGATAAGTTCTCAAAGACCTCCATACAATCAAACCCAGATGTCGCCCTCTGCTGGACATTAGAAAGAATGACATGGAAACAGTGGCTTCAGCACAGACCTGCTGTTGGAGCCTGTTGGATCATTTTTAATTGATTACCTGATCAATAACATGTCTGTGAGTGAGTGAACTCTCAGCACTAATGAGCAGGCCTCTGTGCCTACGTGATGTTGCCCAGTCTATGGACGCAGTCCAGAAATCACTCTTCTATATACAATCAGTTATTTTCATTGTAAAACAAAGAAAATTAAATACTTCAAAATGCTGCAGTGGGGAATGTAAGATCAAAGGAGTGGCTCTGGATACTTCCTGGAGCGACTGCCATTAAGTCACAGCAGAGTGACCACAGGTGGAGCACAGGTGGAGCTGATCACACTGACGATGAAAACTTCCCCCCAGCTTTGATAGACAAGAAGTTTCCTACACAGAGGTGTGTTTGTATTTTCAACACTCGTATATAAACAGAGGCCCCGCTATGATGTCACAGGCGAGGCCTTCGGTCACATGACCGACCTCTGAGCTGGACCTTCAAGCTCAGAGTGAACAGAGCCGGGATCAGCAGTGACACGCAGCCCCCC
>VURO01020741.1:0-11389 GCA_015108175.1 Pelvicachromis taeniatus
GTGTGTATATGCAGTCACTATAAGCAACATATAATTCAATTCAATTTTATTTATATAGCGCCAAATCACAACAACAGTCGCCTCAAGGCGCTTTACATTGTAAGGTAGACCCTAAAATAATACATACAGTGAAAAACCCAACAATCATATGACCCCCTATGAGCAAGCACTTTGGCGACAGTGGGAAGGAAAAACTCCCTTTTAACAGGAAGAAACCTCCGGCAGAACCAGGCTCAGGGATATATCTTACATGTAGTAGACATCCCACAAATGACAAGCAAGTTTTGGTTTATTTTTTGTGTTAAAATTGAATGGGTGTGAAATGACTGAAAATCGAAGGCTGCAAAAGTTGCAGAGAAATCTTTTGTAGTAAAAGCTTTAGGTGAGCTGTGGCTCTTTGTGAAATCTGACAATTTGAATTGTATCAGTTTTTCCATTTACAGTTGCCTCTGCTGCTTTTACTGTTTGCTTGCTGTTTGCTCTTAACCTGCTAGATTTTTTAAAAATGTAATTGGATTGAAATCATTTCAATGAGCATGCCAGGCAGCAATGAGAGCGCCACATACTGTGGTATTTTTCTCCCCCAAGTTAGCTGAACCAGCTCCGGTTAATGATTTGTCAGAAGACGTACCATTTAATTTCACGGGTTCCACTTCAAAAGCCAGGTGAATTTGGTGCATAAATAAATAGTAATATAATTAATCGTGTTCCCAGAAATGTTTTTAACCCACCAGAAAGGGGCACTGACCTGCTGTTTTCACATAAAAGGAAACCTCTGTGGTGATTAGTAATTAGTAGTGCTGTCAACGCCTTTATGGGTTAATTGTTAATCGCGTTAGTCCTGATGACGGCGTTAACGCGTTTAAACTGCATTAAAGCCGAATAGCCCCTCACACGGATTAACGCGGATTTGCTAATTTTAACGCGTTAACATGGATCAGTTGCTGTTAACCCGTTGACGCTGACATCACTAATAATTAGTGATTCATTTCTGTACTAAAGTTGGAATAATAACTAACCTCCAAAGTAGATTTTTCATTAGCGTTTCATGAATCTTCTTCTTTAATGAGATTTCCCCCCCCCCCATCAGATCTGTGTGTCAATGGCCCGACAGCCGGTGGTTCTAGAGATGTTGTTCCGGGCTGCGCCGGCCCAGCAGGGCTCAACTAACCTGCTGATCTTTTCCCTGCTTGTGCCATTCATCCACCGAGATGGAGCCATTGGACAGCAGGCGCGAGATGCACTACTGCTGGTAATGGCGACCTCAGCCAGTAATGAGGCTGTTGCACGATACATCGCTGAGAACTCCTACTTTTGTCCGGTGAGTGAGGAGCTTTTCAGACAGTTTTACCCTAGTATTGCTGATTTAGCTTATGATTGATAGAAGTATAGTCAAAGCCAGACTCAAGTCAAAACTACTATATGGTGAATACGACCTATTTCTTATTGATGTGATGGTTAAGGACAGATTATACGAGTTGGATCTTGACTTACTTTCCATCACTGCTTCTAAGAAAGAGAGAGGTGTGTGCGTGCGTGCGTGTGTGCGTGCACAGGCTGTCTACTTCTGATGCATTAGTGATGGTGTGTGATAATGGAAGGGGAAGGAGATGACTATGCACTCTGACAGACCATTCATCCTTATCTACATCCTATCAGCTGTGTCTCAACTCGAGGCAGAAACTCACCCAACATCACATGTTTGCAGCTTTTAGGACAACCCTTATTGTTCAGTGATTTAGAAGAATGGCTGTTTCTTCTTTAAGCAGGGGACCTAAAAGAAACACGAAAACAAAGGAAGGATATTTTCTCCTTTTTTTTTTTAATTGTGACTTCTTTTTTTTTCCTTTTTTTTCTTTTGGAAACACAATCATTCCAACTCGAAGCTGGAAAGTTTATTCCCTAACCTGTCTGCCTATGTTTTTGTAATTACTTTTAGCTGCCACTAGATGTAATTAAAGAGCCATGTTATACTTAACGCCGTCTGAGACACATATTTAAAGCTATTAGTTTCATTTGCATAACAGATCTGTAATGGGAGCATGTGTCTGCATACATTTGAATGTCACAAGAGTTGGTCAGGATCCAGCTTTAACCCAATCTGGTCCCAGAGCCACGGTTAAGCTTCCGTACTGCATTATAAGAGCGAGCAGTGTTGCAGATGTGTATTTCTATATACGGCACTTAAATGCTGTGGTCAGTAGTCTTTATACTCAGAGTCCCAGGTCTCTACACTCTGGTGCTAACTCAGCTATTTTCTGCTCATCTTCCTTCCAGCAGCTTCAGTCTGACCTAGTTACAGCTGAAAGATCCAGTGGAGGTGGCGTTAATGACCAATTGCTCCTCTCTGCCTGAATCTGGCTACTTCCTGTCTGTGCATACTCACACACATGATAATCAGCTTTGCTTTGACCGTTTTGGATCTACTTCAAGATTCTTAGACTAGAATTGTTCCTGCTGTCTTTCTTACGTTGTAAGCAGAGTACAGCTCCCTCTCCCTTGGTGTCAGAGTACAGCTCTTTTCGAGGATGTTTGCTTAACAAACTGTCTGCGTCTGTTTTGTCAGCCGAACAGGTTCAGGTTTCTCCATCCTATATGTGCACGGCAGCAGCACTAAATATTGGATTTCCATAAAAGTCGTCAGCTGTTATTAGAAGGCTAAGATACATGAGGGGCTTCCACTGTGTCTGCATGTGCTGGGAAGATGCTCATTTAGACCTTTTTTGGTAACAGTAGGACTCAGAGTACAGACCATCACGCTGCAGTTATTTGAATTATGATAAAAAAAAAAAAAACTGTTCATTTAAGATTTTTAGCAGACAGTAGTAATAGCCGTTAGTCTTGATGTAAGGGGTTGGATGTATAACGTTTACTTTAGGGCTGTGACTTGGTGATATTTTTATGAAAATGCTGGTTATTTTCTTGATCATTCATTTGGTTTAGTTTGTGGCTGTTGTTAGCTACTGCCAAAAGTCAGAACTTTAAAAGCAGACTCCTATATGAGAGGTGCCACCTGCCGACTTCCTGGAGGTGACTCAGTCAGTGACCTCTTCCTCTCCTCAGGTGTTGGCGACAGGCCTCAGCGCTCTTTATTCCTCTCTGCCGAGGAAGATAGAAGTTCGAGGAGATGACTGGCATGCCCTTCGGCAGGAGGACTGGATGGGCGTGTCGTCGCTCGTGCTCTTCATGAACTCGCTCGAGTTCTGCAACGCCGTGGTGCAGGTCGCTCATCCCCTGGTTCGCTCGCAGCTTTTGGATTACCTTCACAACGGCTTCCTTGTACCTGTCATCGGCCCCGCCCTGCATAAGGTAGCAAAGGGAACCGTTTTTGTTAGAAGGGGTCATGTTAACTGTACACACATGACTTTTATTATATTGCATATTTCTTTTTTAGCAGTGTTGAGACACCTTAATTGTGTGTGTTTGCAGTCGGCGGTGGATGAGATGATCGCCAGCACAGCCTACCTGGATCTTTTCCTGCGCAGTATAACAGAGACCTCCCTCCTCAAAACTTTCCTGCTCTTTATCCTGCTGCATCGCCATGACAATGACACTATCCTGGACACGCTGCTCACGCGCATCAGCAGCAATTCAAGGGTCCGTATGTAAGAGTGTCTGTGTGCGTGCGTGCGTGCGTGCGTGTGTGCACATTTGTGAAGGAGCCCTGAGGCCCTCATTCGAACTCGACTGAGTGGGCGGTGAGTGGGTTGAAAGCAGAAACTGAGTAGGATACAGAATAAACATGGAAACTGAATCTCTTCATGTCGGCTGCAACAATTGAGGATTGTGTTACCCGTTATTTATGTCTGGTTAAATAAGCCTGAACAAAATTTTCAACATTATCTTAAATTCCTCCCAGATTTCAGTATTTCTGGAACAATAATAATAAAAAAAAAATAATAAAATGGGATTTTATCATTATCCTGAAGTATGGCGGAAGCCATTCAGGAAACGATGGTTACCCCTAATAGGAGTTCAAAAGGAATAGTGTTGAAACATCAGCACCACTGACTAACATTGCTGGTGTTCACTACTGTTTACTGTTATCAAATTTTATTGGTGTCTAACCAGTATTAGCTACCAGCAGATGGTATCAAACTGTAAATTTCAGCCACGTTAGTGGAGTGGAGCAAAGAAAGAGAAAAGTAGAAAAGTAATCCACAACTTGTTAGGTCAATAAAAAAGACTATTCTAAAACTGCATCATCATCTTATCTTAGTAAGGACTCATAAATGACCACATCTAACGAATTTTGCCGAAATCTGTTTCGTGTGCTTACAAGTAAACAAACAATACCAATATATCTGATTTTTAAATTGCCCAAAAATTGGCATTGAACTTAAAAATCCCACATCGTTTGGGCTCTGAAATTTATTCTGAGGCATTTTTGGCAAAGATTTTTTTTTTTTTTTAAACATCACAGTGTACTACATATGTGTATTTTCTCCTCAGAAAATGTGTGTTTTTTTAAAGCAGTTTCTTTCTGCCTGTTTTGCAGCTCTGCATGGTGTCGTTAAGCCTCTTCAGGACTCTCCTGTCCTTGAATTGTGAAGATGTCATGCTGCAGCTTGTACTCAGGTTTGTGTGCGCTTCTGAGCATTTTGCCAAATGTTATACTTCCAAAGGGCTTCTCTGCACATTTTAACACATTACCTGCAGGCGGTTTGTCACGGCAAGAAAATATTAAGAAAGGAACTGTGGAATTAAAAATGGCAACACGGTTTGTTATGGTTCCTAAATAATAACCTATATCCTATGCATGTGGATTAACTTATCTATAATTAACTAAAGTTGAAGAGTGTGTTCTCTCGCTCTCAGGTATCTCCTGCCATGTACTCACGTAATGCTGAGTCAACGTCGTGCTATCAGGGAGACTGACTTATACGGAAAGTCAGCGGACAAGTTCCTGTCATTAATCCCAGACTGCTGCCGGTTCAATGCAGCGGCCTCCTCTGAGAGAGATGAGGATAATCCATTTTGGGGCAAAGGTGAGCTACACACTTGTGGAAAGTGATCAGTTGACACTAATAGTTGTGGTTGTAAATCATTTGAACTGCACTTGAAGTATAATCTTTTACTGAGTGGAATATACTGTACACAATAGTTGTGCAGCTACTGTAATCACTATACTGAAGACCATTAGTCGTATATCCAAAAGAGTAAATTTGCATGGAAAACTGTTGATGTCAGGAATATTATTGTATGTTCTTTATTTGCATACAGTGTCTGTATTAAGTGGGATAGCAGATTCTGGCGCTGAAGTTATTCTCTTTTAAACACCGGGAACACGAACAATGTGACATTTATACACACATCAAAATTAGCAAATCATCATTAAAGCCGTATTAACACTGACATCATACACATACACGTATATATATGTGTATATGTATATATATATATGTATATATATATATATGTGTGTGTGTGTGTGTGTGTGTGTGTGTGTGTGTGTGTGTGTGTGTGTGTGTGTGTGTATATGTATGTGTGTGTACATTTTGGTTCTACTCATGCTTTTCCTGTTTGCCTGTATATTGTCATCCTGTAGTACTGCACAGTCCCAGCACAGAGTCTCCTGCCCCACCCAGACCCAGCACTCCATCCCGCTTGTCCTTCTTCATGAGACAGCAGAGCAGTGGAGGTGGATCAGGAGGTGGAGGTGCACCTATCACCTCTAGCATGGATCCACTGCAGTCCGGTTCTTCGAGCTCCCACCAGATGCCTCCTGACAGCCCGATGCGCCATCAACAGACCCACACAGATTGTCTGGACTGGGATTCAGGTTATCTGGAGTATCTTAAGGACGCCCGGAGGAGCATCGAGCTTTGCTCTTGGGCGTGTCGTGACTGGTCGGCACCATATGATGGCGAAAACCCATCCCCAAACACAGCCCCGCCACCCCCACTCCCCCCTACCTCCAATCCCTCCATGGCTTTGTTCCCTGAGCACTTCTCTTTCCAGCAGGGAGGAAATCATAACTCTTCTCCAGGTCAGCAAAGGGCGGCCATTGTGGCGGCAGCGCGGTCAGAATGGAGTAGCTCTGAGCGGGACAGCGGAGAGTGGGATGTTACGATTGGCAAAAACAACTGCATCAGCCTAACGCCTCGCTCCAAGAAACGCAGCCTTCAGAGAGAGGAGGTGCTTCCCAAGCCTGTACCCCCTCTTGTACCGTCTTCGTCTTCAGCAACCGCTTTATCCACTTCTCACCCCATCTCCTCCCCAGCTCCTCACATCCCCTCATCTGCCATCACTGTTAGCTACCAGGCTATGTACAATGGAACAATGGTGCAGGGAGACGGGTGCTCAGACAGTCGCGATAGAGGGCTGGAGGTGAAGAAAGTGAAGAGGGACTTGGGAGATCAGCAGTATTTGGATGAAAACGCCAATCAAAATGGTTCCCTTGTTACCTGCCCCTCGCAAAGCTGCACTGCTCTCCCAAAGTCTATTTTCAGCAACAGTGACATCAGTGATGCACAATCTCTTTGTCCTAGCAAGATTTTCACTCAGACCTCCATTAACCAGTCAGCATCTGATACCAAACTCCTGACAAGTGAAACATTAAACCCACATGATGCATCCTCAGATCTTCCAGAAGCCAGTCAGCAGTCTGTAGAGAGTCTTATTGAGGAGCTGCTGGAGCAGGCGCCGGGAGACCCACAGCTGCCTGGCGACACCAACGGTCAGGGCATTAGCATCGAGGCGTTTACACAGGAGCTGAGAGAACTGGAGGACCGGGTGAAAGAGCGCTGCAAAGCAGCCTGTCAGCTGGAGGACATCGCCAGAGAGAGTCTGTCCACTGAGCGCCAGGAAGAAGAACAGCAGCTGTCGTCAGCACTGGAGGGGAAGCTGACCGGTGACGTGAAGGCAGACGGGTCTGCGGTGGGCATCTGTAGTCCTGTCAGACCACTTAACCAACCTGTCTCCCAGCCATACACAGGTGAGACTCATGGATTTCTTCCATTGTTGCATCAGTTTGTGGATACGCACATTATAAAGTCTATAGACAAGCAGTTACTCTTTCCCCTGCTGACAAGAGTTGAGCATTATATCTTTCTATTCAGTGAACCACTGGTCTTCCTCCGTGCAGGTCCATTCATGACAGTTCTGTTTGCCAAGCTGGAGAACATGCTCCAAAACTCGTTATACGTCAACATCCTGCTCACTGGCATTGTGGCCCAGCTGGCCTGCTATCCTCAGCCTCTCCTACGCTCCTTCCTGCTCAACACCAACATGGTCTTCCAGCCCAGTGTCAAGTCACTAATCCAGGTACACGACACTATGCAGAAGTTATTTATGATGGTCTTTCGGTGCCCTCTTTACCCTCGTTCTGAAATTGACATTTCCAAAGTAGAGAAAATGAGTAGTTTCTTTGTTTGTCCTTGAAAGGATTACAGTTTTTGGGTGTCTGCCTTTAGGCGTAGTCGTCCTCTTCCAGCCCACCTTACTTCTGTGCAAGCTCTGGTTCCAGAAGCATCAGGCCCACAGTGATATTTGCATCCACTTTCTTTCCACATTCGTTTTCTTTATTTTAAGATCACTGCTGCAGTGGACAGAATAAATATCACTGCAGTTTTAGTCGAGTGATCCATCCACACGCAGCGAACACATTCACAGGAAGTTCAACAGTTTCAGTTTTAGTGACTCTCTAGATTTTTCTCAAACTTCACACTCAGCGTCGTCTTTGTTCCTTAAAAGGCAAAATACTTTAAATTGTTAAATGTAAATTGTTAAGTTCATGTGCATTGCAGTCTTGAGGGATGACATCAGCCCGAGAGAAAGGTTAACAATATCAAGTAAAGTAAACGTTTGTTTCCACGACTCTCCTCAGGTTTTAGGTTCTGTGAAGAACCGCATCGAGGCATTTGCCGCTTCTCACGAGGACTTTCCCGCCATGCTGAAGAAAGCCCAGCAGTACCTGGTGGCCCGAAGCAAAGTGGACTGGACCGACTCGCCGGCAGCTGTTCCTGCTTTGCGCCGCTCTGATTCTCTTGGTGAGTACAGAAATAGGAAAAGCTACATTTACACATACAGGTGTGGGCTTTGATGACTTTGCTTATAAATTTAGTGAGACGTGTTAATCACTGGTAATTTACCAAAAACCAATTAACAAAGATGCTTAAAAATATTTGAGAAAATAAAAAAAAAAGACAAAACTTTTAAAAACCAGAAGAAGCAATTTATTGGAGTAGTAACCGTTAGTTACCGTTAGTGCTTTCTAAAAAAAAACACGTCCTAACAGATTTGCTTCAGTTTTAGAGGCTTTTAAGGGTTTTTTTGTTTGTTCACATTAAAGGAGGCGATCAGAACTATAGGCCCACTTGGTAACTTCTTTTCTACCTAAACGCTGGGATATCACAGAGATTTCAGAGTAGTCTCAAGTTACACTTTTATTTCCCTGTTGTGAAACCCTCCCCTTCGCTTCCAGTGAAGAGTCGAAAGCCGTCTCTCGGAGACCTGATTCTTCGTCACACAAACAGTCCAACACGGGCTCGGCACGCCGCTCAGCTCGCCCTCGCACACGTACGGGATGGCGGCCAGTCACTGCACAGCGCTCTGTTCCGGGGCAGCGGAGGTGCGTCTGGCCTTGAGAAGCAAGCTGAGGCGCTGCGAGTAAAGAACGCCGTCTACTGCGCCGTTATCTTCTGCGAGTTCCTGAAGGAGCTGGCTGCCCTTACGCAGGAGCACGCCGTCTCTTTGCCCTTCCCTCACAGCCAGGAAGCTGAGGAATAGAAGGTAAACTCAGACTCCTCAAACTTAGCTTATAGCCTCACTTCTGTTTATTCAGGCTGTGCACAAAGAAGAACGTTATATAGGATTCTCCCATCGCCACAGGACAGACTCGAGACTTTTCTGTCAATGCAATGTATCGTCTGCAACGAAGCAGACAAACGAGGAAAACTGGGATTTTTGTACCAAAATGATTATAGGATACCTAAAGGACTGGAATCATTTTCCTCGTCTGTACACTTATGATATTGTGCATATCGTGTATTATATTCACATCCTGTACACAGAAAATCTCAGTAAATACTTGAGATTCGTGAGCTTGTATATACACATACCATTTCATGGTATAATATGACACAGTGAAGCCACAGATTAAAGAAGTAGGTGCACATATTGGTGCTAGTCAATACCGGTTATCTTTCGTTTTGATAGGGTGCTTTCAGGTTGGCACAAAGAAGGTTTCCTCTTCAGCAACAACAACAAAAACAACCAAAACACCAAAAATAGTTTGGCAGGAAAAGATTGAAAGCGCGTGCGAGTCAGCCACTTACAAAGTAATCCCGTCAGTTTGGTCCTCTCCGTGCAGCTCGCTCATGTTTGCTTCCATCAGAGCTTTTGTCAAGGACTGGCTAAGAGAAAAAGTTCACATTAAAGAACAGAAGCGTTCCCACATAACCTGGGAGCTTTGTAGGTTTCTTTTAAAAGGCTGCACTAAATGCTAGTCATCACTGAATGAGATGAAAACTGGAAAAACCTCCGTGTGGGAGAGTGCCACTTTGTCTCCTGTGAATCAGCACGACTACCATAATTGTACTGAGAAACTTGGGTGTAATTATTGCCTTTTTCTTTTGACGTTTTAAACATTTATCTTCTGAATTTGCACCATTTTATAGACATATCAGCAACATGTGGGAGCAGATGTGTCTGCCATAGTGTATGAGAGTTTATTTGAATGAATCACTCCTTTCCAAAAGGTGACGCCAACTGTTCAGGCCATTAGCTTAACCATTCACTGGTTACCATTTCAAAAAATAAGTAGTTGGAGGAATCACGAAGGCGGCACTCTTGTACGTGTCGCATCTTTTGTGTGTCGTTTAGTGTTTTTAAAAGACCCGAAATACTGCAAGATTTTTTTTTTAACTCCAGCTGAGTGTTGGCATTATTTCCCTTTATTTTCAGTTTGAAGAAACAGAATCTTGCGAGGCGTTCGTTGACTTTTCTTGAAAAAGATTGTGTTTCTTGGTGAGACAGGCCAAACCGAACACACAGGACATCTGGGAAAATAATATGCTGCTACGTTGTTGTTTTTTTTTGTTTTTTAAACACTAACGCCCATTTTAATGGTGAAATAGCTACACTATCTTTTTATTTCATTGGGTACCAAGTATAAATGTGCACGTGGAGGTGCTGATGCAAGTTGTGATCAGCTTTTCTTTAATTTATTGTGTTTTGAGGTTGAATGAAGTTGCAGCCGCACAGTGTTAAAAGCTTTTGCCAAGACTTGATCTTCACTGTTTTCCTTTGCAATGTGTTGATAATTTGTTTTTTGTTTTTATAAAATGGTAAGTAGTCATTTTACACCTCTGTAATATCTGTAGCAGTGTTCTGTAATGTTGCCAGAAACTGTAAAAACTGTAAAAATGTGCATTATTCGTAGGAGTGCATTGTAAAACCATCTACCTGTGACCCAGCTTTCCAAGTAACATATTTGCACATACTAGCCATTCTCTCTCAACTCTTAGCAGTAGAGAAACTGCCTGCCACCCTGCAAAACGTCTACCATTTCTTTCCCCTTACTCCACTTTCATCTTCTGCAAAATGCTGAGACGTCCTCAGCTCGTCGAAGCCATAGCCGTGTTCGTCACGCGTGTGGTATTTCGTCCCGGCTGTGAATCACTTTTCTACAGAATTTCTTAGATGCATTTCGTAATGACCGAAAGTTTTTTTTTGTTTTGTTTTTTAAACATAGGTAAATCGTTTCTGCATGTCAGATAAGGCGAGGTTTTATGATAAACTAACAGTTAAAGTAGTGTTTGGTTTGTGCAATAGTACTGAGCTTAAGTTAGCTTAAATGCAGTAGGATTTAGCGGTTAGCGAGTCGTGCAGTCGCCTGCAGAGGTTTCACGCTGAATGTTTGCTCTGGGTAGAGAAATCTCTCGTGTACTTTACACACTGCCATCCGTCCATCCATGTATCATCCAGTCTGCGTTGTACATATGTGATCTGAAGAGAGAGGGAGGGGAAACAACAAAACAGGGAAACGGAGGGCCTCATTCCTCATCAGGTTTCATGTCTTTTACACTCAAGATTGTGTTTTCTAACAGAACTATTTTTTACAAACAGCTCTGATAAAGATTGATGGTACTTGCTCTGTTTCTTAGTGTCACTTACAGTCATTTGTGTTCATGGACACCAAAGACAATCGCTGATACCTGAAACTCACAATGTCTGTTTAAGCAATCCTAGACAGTTTGATGGTACACGGTCTGAACACTGTAATGAACCTTGTCCACGAAGCGCTTCTTTAATCTTAAGTTTCAAGCCCACGAAACGGTGCCAGTTACAGTTTCTGCTTTCTAATTATTTTACATTTATAAGGCTCAGCCTAATTAATGAAAAGGGAGCATCTCAGTAAGAACTTGGCATTACATTAACAAATTAG